>CAUYQG010231825.1:0-19165 GCA_963574415.1 Tarsius wallacei | reverse complement strand
GATTCTCGCGAAATCCCTTCTTTTTTTTTCTTTTCATTTTTTTCGAACGTTTTGTCATCTCAAAGTCAAGTTCGTTCGTTTGTTGTTTCGTTGTCGAGAGTATGGTATTATTAGTGATCGTACTTGTAGTAATAGTATTAGTTCATTTTGATGTATGTGAGAGAGAGAGAGAGAGAGAAGGAGAGAACGGAAGGAAAAAAGAGGGAGAATAACAAGAAAGAAAGAGACAAAGAATGGAAGAAAAAAGAGAGAAAGAGAAAAAATTGGCGTTTTTACTAACTCTTCTTACCAGGATTTTTTTTTTTAACGTAAGAATGATAGGACTCCAAAAATTTAAATTATAATGCCTTTGGCTTTATTTGTGATAAAACATCATAAACTCCATAATCTATATATGAAAACTTAAAAATGAATGGTACAAGACAAAATATCTATACCTAAAATAATTTTCACCAATTTGTTTTATAACTTTTCATTTCTGAAGTACTTGGAGGCCATCTTTCACAAAATGTTAAAGAGATCCTGGCACACCATCTGTTGAATAAATGTCCAATCTACTAGTAACATGTAAGAAGGAAACATTATCTATATCATGAAGCGCCAGAAATTTATTGATTTATTGTAGAGATGAGGTCTCACCAAGTTGCCACTGCTCTCAAACATGGGTCACAAAGTGAGATCCTTACTCAAAAAATGAAAATAAATTAAACTTCTTAAACATCATTTTAAAATGTTAAGAAAAATGGAAAAATAGATGATGTTTGAAATCGTTTTTTTTTAGAAACTGGTATAGATATCGTAAAGCTTTTCTGCTTTTAACTTGCAGTAATCATGCAGTTCATAGTTCTAGAAAAGCTTCACTTTTGCACATGCTTGTAATTCCAGCTACTTGGAAGGCTAAGGTGGACGGATTACCTTAGTCCAGCAGGTGGAGGCTGCTGTGGCAGTGAGCATGCCGCTGCACGCCAGCTTGGGCGACAGAGTGAGACTCCAATTCAAGGAAAAGAGAAAAAGAAAGAAAAATACATGTTTAAAAATTAAAACAATTTAATGATTATATATATCACTATCTTTTGATTTGTTTAAAGTCATTAGGATTATGAAGTTCCCTAAAAGGTACAAATAGTCTATGTTCTGTTATGAAGGATTTTCAAAGGTAATCATTAACATTCAAAAGTTTAACTACCACATATCTGCCCATAAAGCAAGCATGAACAAATTTCAAAAGGTCAAAATCATACCAAGCATCTTCCCAAATCACATTGAAATAAAAAAAATTATCACCAAGAAGGCACCCCAAAACACAAAAATTTACAAAATGCTTCGAATGACTTAACACAGAAATCAAGACAGAAATAAAGATCCTTAGAAATAAATGAAAACAGAGATACAACATGCCAAATTCTCTGGGATACATGAAAGCAGATCTCATGTAAACCATCTAACATCATATTAAAGAAGCTGGAAAGACAATAAAATCCAATATTAAAACTAGTAGAAGGATAAAAATTATCAAAGTAAAATCAAAGTTAAATGAAATGGAGACCAAAAAAAATATGAAATATCAATGATTTAAAAGCTAGTTCTTTGAAAGAATAAAGAATAAATTGACAGAATACTGGCTAGATTAGAGAGAGAGAGAGAGAGAGAGAGAGAGAGAGAGAGAGAGAGAGAGAAAGAAACATAATCAGAAATAAAAATATGATGTTACAATGACCCTGAAACATACAAAAGATTATCAGAGACTATGAACATCTGTATGTAATTAGCTAAAAAAATCTAGAGGAAATGGATAAATGCCTGGCAATATACAACCTCCCAAGATTGAGGCAGGAATAAATTGAAACCCTAAACAGCCCAATGCCAAGTCGAGATATTGATTTAGGAATGATAAACCTTTCTGCCAAAAAAATTTCTTGTGCAAACAATTCCTCAGCTGAATTCTACCAGACATAAAAGAAAGAGCTGGTATCACCCCTGCTGAAAGTATTCCAAGCAACCAAGAAAGAAGGAATCCTCTCTAATTCATTCTATAAAGCCAATATCATTCTGATATTTGAAAATACCCAAGACCCAACCAAAAAAGAAAACTGCAGACCAATTTTCTTAATGAACAGAAATGAAAAAATTCTCAAGAAGATCCTAGCAAATCATATTCAGAGCATATTACAAGAATCAGCCATCATGACCAGGGGGGCTTTATCCCAGGATAAAAAGCTGGTTCAGCATATGCAAACCAATAAATATAATCCACCACGTAAACAGATGTAAAACTAAGAATCACATGATTATCTCAATAAATGCAGGAAAAGCATTTGATAAAATCCAATATTCCTTCCCGGTAAAAACCCTCAAACACCTAGTCATTGAAGGAACATTCCTCAAAATAGTAAGAGCTATCTATGATAAACCTGCAGTCAACATCATATTTAGTGAGCAGAAACTGAAGGTATTCTCCCTAAAAACTGAAACAGGACAAAGATGTGTCCTGTCACTACTTCTGTTTAACACATTACCTGATGTCCTAGACAGAGCAATCAGGTGGAAAAAAGAAGTCAGCATTATCCCGACAGGAAAACAGGAAGCTAAAGTATCCCTCTTCACAGATGAAATAATTGTACCTAGAAAACCCTAGCAATTCTGTCAAAAACTTCCTACCTCTGATAAATAACTTTGGTAAAAATTTGGGATACAAAAGCAACGCACAAAAATTAGCAGCATTTCTATAGACTAAAAACAAGCAGGCTAATAACCAAATCAAAAACAGAGTTCCATTAACAATAGCCACACAAAGACATAAAATATGTTGGTATTCATCTAACCAAAGAAGCAAAAGATCCTTATAATGAGAATTATAAAAAACTGCTCAAAGAAATCAGATATGACACAAACAAATGGAAAAACATCCCATGCTTTGGTTGGAAGAATCAAAATTGTCAAAATGTCCTTTTAACCAAAACAATCTACAGCTTCAACACAATTCTTATCAAACCACCAGTAACACTTTTCACAGACTTAGAAAACAAGATACTTAAATTCATATGGAAGCAAAAAGGAGACCAAATACCTGAAGCAATCCTTAGCAAAAAGAACAAAGGCAGTGGCATTACACTCTCACATTTCAAACTTTACATCAAGGCTACAGTAATCTAAATAGCATGGTAGTGGCACAAAAATAGACACATAGATCAATGGATCAAAGGATAGAACTCAAAAATAAAGTCACAGACCTTCAACCAACTCATCTTCAACAAAGCTAACAAAAAGGAAACATTGGGGAAAAGAAATCCTCTTCAGCAACTTGTGCTGAAAAAACGGGCTAACCACATGCAGAAGAATTAAAGTGGACCTCTACCTATTACCTATGCAAAAACTGACTCAAAGTGGATCAAGTCCTTAAAGGTAAAACCTCAAACTATAAGAATCTCATAACTAGAAAACCTAAGGAAGAGACATCAGCTTAGGCAATGTATCCATGGCCAAGTCCTCAAAAGCAAATGCACTGAAAACTGAAATTGACAGTTGATACCTTATCAAACTAAAAGCCTTCTGAACAGCAAAAGAAATGATAAGGAGAGTAAAAGGACAACCCACAGAATGAGAAAAAATATCTATAAACTATGCATCTGACAAAGTCCTAACATCCAGGATCTGTAATGAACTCAAATGAAATGCCAGGAAAACAATCAAACAAATAAAAAAATACCCACCCCCATTTTTAAGTGGGCAAAGGACATGAGCAGGTACTTCTTGAAGGAAGACATATAAGCAGGCAACAAACAGATGAAAAAATGCTCAGCATCACTAATCGTTGGAGAAATGCAAACCAAAACTGCAAGGAGATACCAGCTAATACCAAAAAGGATCGTTATCATTAAAAGATCAGAAAAAAGCCAAGAGATGAGGCTTCAGAGAAAAAGGAACGTTCATATGCTGTTGATACAAATGTAAGCTAGTTCAACTTTTGTGGAAAGCAGTTTGGAGATTTCTCAAAGAACTAGAAATGGAGCTACCATTTGACCCAACAATTTAATGTTTGGAAATATAACCAAAGGAGCACAAATTGTTCTACCAAAAAGACACCTTCACTTGTATTATTACTGCAGCACTATGTACTATAGCCACAACATGGAACCAAACCAGATTCCTATAGGAGGTGAACTGGATAAGAAAATGTGGTATAAATGCACTATGGATTATTATACAGTTATAAAAAAGAACAAAATTATGCTCTTCGCAGCAACACGGATGCAGTTGTAGACCATGATTCTATGTGAATTGTCACAGAAACAAAAATTATATGTTCTCACGCATAAGTGGACACTAAATATTGGGCACACCAGGGCACAAGGATGGACACAACAGACACTGGTCACTGCTGAAAAAGGGAGGAAGGCTGGTGGAATAAGAGGCACAAAACTCCCTTTGGAGATCATGCCCACTACTCGGGAGTGAGAGGAGACTCATCAGAAGCCTAAATCTCACCTCATGCAATATTCTTACACAACAAATCCTCACATGTATTCCATGATTCGAAAAGTAAAAGAACAAAAATAATTAAAAAGAAAATCAAAAAAAATTAGCCGGGCGTGGTAGCACGTACCTGTAGTTCCAGCTACTTGGAAGGCTGAGGCGGAAGGATCGCCGAAGCCCAGCAGGTCGAGGCTGCGGTGGCCGGGAGAGGCCACTGCACTCCAGTCTGGGCGACAGAGTGAGACTCCAACTCAAAAAAAAAAAGAAAAAAAATAATGATAATTAAAAAGAAAAATTGGAATAATCCAAAGTATTACAAAAGATATTATAAAAAAAGAAAAGTAAAAAACATTTGCTGAAGATAAATTGTTATTAAAAAATAATGTCTACAGATGATGCAATTTTTTATATTATTTCAAAATATCATTTTTTAATCCTAAAAAATTAAATGTATAAAACCTGTTTCTATACTTACCTATTTTATATTTGTCTTCATTATATTGCTTTCCTCTTCACAACAACTTGGATGAATTTAGAGTCAATAATACTCAGTGATCTATCACAGAAACAAGGAACAAAGTACCACATGTTCAGGGTCACTCATAAGTGGACCCCGAACATTTATCATAACACTATCAGAAAGGGATTGGTAGTAGTGGGATACTACTGGGGTGACAAGGAGGGGCATAACATCAGTAAGGGTACCTGATCTCTAACCAGGCAAAGTGGGGACCAAAGGAAGGCCCAAACTCCACCTGTACAATGTCCATGTGTATACCTAATCCTGAATTGACTCCACATCTTTAAAAAAAAAGTATATTTTTTTCTTTATATTTTTTGCTCTTTCATTCTCAGTGTCTCTACTTAAAGGTATAGTTGGATTTGGAACACGTCCATGTCTGTTGTATACATAATAATTCTGCTTTTATCAAGTGTCTATATAAGATATGGTCATGACCTATTCTTTGGAAAAATTCTGTTAAATACATTGTCTGATATAATATTAAATTATGTCTGCATAAGCACTCATATGATAGTACTGCTCTTTGAATCAACTGCCAGTAAGTCATTTATCTTTTTGGATAAAAGACATTTTTTTGATCAGATCATGAAATCAATATGGCCTCATCTGACTCTTTTATATTTTAGCTGTCAAGAAACTCAGAGAAAATTTAAATGACCATTTGCAATAACTACCTAATCCTGTATTTGGAAAAGATCTTCAAATCATTAGGGACTGTTTAATTTACTTATATTTATATTATGTGTATGTAAATACCCTTGTTGAAATGTCAAATGGTTCATCTTTTTCTACTTCCTCCTCCCCATTTCCTGATTGTTCTTGCTGTATTTTTTCTGCTTTTATTTGCTATGGTATCTTCAACTATGTTCTACCTGTGCTTGTCTTCCAAATGAATCATTACAATTGCTAACCTTGTTTGGAATATTTACTTGGCATTCTTATGGTGATATGTCAAAATATCTAAAATCAAACATTTCTTCCCTTGTAAAAGCATTTATACCATTTCTTCTCAGATTTAAAGGTATCATCACCATTTAAATCAAACATTTAAGTTATCAGCTTTGAAGGTATCTCTGATTTTTTTTTCTTTTTTGCTGTCACTATTCTATATTCATGATTTTTTTCTAGTCCAGGCACTCAGTCTGCATGTGAGTTATTGCAATAATATCTTAAATTATTTTACTTGGTTTTAATCTTTATCACCATTGAATCATTCTCAAAAATGCCATTGAAATTATGTTTTAAAATGGAGAAATTATCATGCTAATTTTATTTAAAATTCTTAATTGGCTTCCCACTCACTACTGGAATAAATACAAGCATTTCTACAAATTTTCAGACACTTCACATGTTTTTACTAACTTGTATCTCTCTCCTTTCTCTCTGTGCTCCATCCCACCATTTTTCCTTTCCCACATCATGCATTTTCAAATGCCAGTTACTGCTTTCACTGAATGACAAAAGGCTATCCATTCCTCAAGTCCAAACAAACAAAAAATCAAGAACATAAAAATAATTATAAGGATAACAAAATTACCCAATATTTATTAACATTCCACTACATATCAGGATTTGCTCTCAGCTCCTTATATGTAAAATTTTATTTCATGGGTAAACTATACTGTCAATAAGAGAGAGAATTTTACTTAAATTTCAGAGTTCTTGTCCTTAAACATTTCTAAATTTTTGTTAAATCTTGTATGGTACTCAATATCCTCATTTGTGAAATGGGCTTAATTAATTAAATTTATTTCATAGAGTATTTATGAAGATTTCCTGATTATATGAAGATTATATATGTGAAGCATCCAGAACAAAAGCTAGCACACAAAAAGCATATATTTTTATGAAATTTGTAGTATTCACTACTATACACTAACGAATTACTTAAGTGTCACACCATCTATGGTAGTTGTAATGATCACCTAACTTAGAGTAAGTTTTTCTTTATTTCTCCATTACTTAAATAATGCAAGCTATTGTATATATGCATCATATTTATAGTGTTTATCACTGAGTGCTCCAAAACTTGGCAATTATTCATTATATTTAAAAATATATTTATTTCACATGTTTATTTTTATAAACCTCCTGTGTCGCGTGGTCAGTGCTTAATAAATGTGTTTCAATATAACTCTTGGTTCCTTACCACTGGATAGCTTAAGAAAGGCGACCTGAAGTGAAAAAATGACGGTTGAGTTGAGAAATACAGTTTTTACTGAGTTACTATCCCTTAGAGTAAAAGTGTATTTCTAGTGTCTCTCAGTCCCTTCTATAGCAGTCAGAATCATGCTTGGTAGCCATTTATGACTTCCTGCTCCGTTATCACTGCTGTTCTCTGAATTCCAACCAAACTTAGCTTTATTCAGCAGCTTCTTTTTTCACTAATGCTCTCCTCTCATTCCTCTAGTAACTAAAGTGAGAAATGGTTGGCCCTTCCCTACTGACTCTAAAATGTCTATTGTGCATCCAAGGAATGTTCTTTACCAATTCACTTTTCTTAAAGGATTTTCTTATGAGGAATTAGCGATGAGTTATTTCAAGGACAAGATAAAATAACATGAGTAGCACTTCAGATTATCATATTAAAATATCTTTTCTTTCTTTCCTCACATCTATTTGGAATGTTTTACAGACAATTCAACTTTCTCCAACAAATTAGTTAACTAACCTCAGACTTCACATGAAATAGTCCATAAATAATTGTGAGAATCCTTTTTAAGTCATCCTTTTGTTTTAGATTATCTGACATCCCAGCATCCAACCATGGGAACAATATCATCTTAGTCATTTCTCTGTATGCAAATAAAACTACCAAAGTCTCATTTTAATATGACAGAGTTCACAAGGTGAGAATATGAATTAATTTACAATGACTTTTGGAGTATAAAATTAAATTAAGTAGGAAGAGCATAAATATTAAATCAGTAAAACCCTGTTAGCACCAGAAATCACTGCTAGATGCAAAATACAGCAAACTTTCTATCTTGCATGTAAATCTTAAATACATATAATGAAAATTCATTCACTTTTATTTACCTTCATCGAGTGGAAAGTCATAATGCAATAACATACAGACATTATTACTAGCACCAGTTGCAACTAACCACATCAAAGACTACATACTGAATTAATCTTTCAAGTGGATAACAAATTTGACATTCAACTCTTAAGAATTATATATTTTCTATTGAATCAGCTGTTCTTATATCACTTGAAGTTAATACTCAATTTCATATCTTGTTTTTATTTTCTCCCATATGACCTTTCTCTTATATCTGTCTTAGACCGAAATAAACTCTAGACGCATCAAAGACCTAAACAGAAAACTTGAAACTATAAGAACCTTAGAAAATGCAGTAGACACCCTTATGGAAATTGGAACTGGCAACCAATTCCTGACCAAAAACCCAAATGCCCATGCCATAAGGGATAATAAGATGGACAAGTGGGACCTCATCAAACTGAAAAGCTTCTGCAAAGAAAAAGAAACCATCAAAGAGTGGAGAGACAGCCCACAGAATGGAAAAAATATTTGCCAGTTGTATATCTTGCAATGACCTAACATCCAGGATCTACAAGGAACTCAAACATGCGGAAAAGAAAAAAAAAGCACACAGTCTTATTACAAAAGATATGCATAGACACTTCTCAAAAGAAGACATACGAGCAGCCAACAGACACATGAAAAAATGCTCAGATCATTAGTCATCAAAGAAGTACAAATTAAAACCACACTGAGAAACCTAACTCCAGTCAGGATGGCCATAATCAATAACTCAAAAAACAACAGATGCTAGAGAAGACACGAGGAAAGGGAACACTTCTACATGATTGGTAGGAATGTAAACTTGTATAACCTCTGTGGAAAACAGTGTGGTGATTCCTAAAAGATCTAAAAATCGAATTTCCGTACAATTCAGCAATCCCACTAATTCTGAGAATATAGCTGAGGCACTCAAATCTCTGTTTTAAAAAAGATATGTGCAGATGCATGTTTATCACAGCATTATTCACAATAGCAAAAACATGGAACCAATCATGCTGCCCATTGAAAGTGGACTGGATTTTTTTTTTTTAAATTTGGTACATACACATGATGGAATATTATGCAGCCATAAAAAAGGCAAAATTATGAACTTTGCAGCAACCTGGATGGACTTAGAGTCTACAATACTGAGTGATCCATCACAGAAACAAAGAACTGAATACCACATCTTCTCACTCATAAGCAGACCTGGAATAATTATAAGAAAGGGATTGGGAAACTGCCAGGGGAGGAAGAAGGGGCACACTTCATCAATAAGGATACATGATCTCAAACCAGGTGATGTGGGTACCAAAGTGAGGCCCAAACTTGACCTGTATGATAACTATTTGTATACCAAACCCTGAATTGTACCCACATCTTTAAAATAAAAATAAAAATAAATCTTATATTTAAAATGCTTTTGTAAATCTTGGCTTAGCCAATGACCCTTTTACTTATAAACTATTTACAACATTACTTTCTGCTAACCCGTTTTCTCCCCATGATCTCATGGCTGGAGTCTCTTCAAAGGTGATGGTGAGGGGGCTCCCACAGGGGAAAGCTCCAAACCCTCCTGAGATGGAACACTAAACACCAGGGATTACAAAGAAAGAAACACTAAACACCTGGTTGATCAGTCCAAATCATTTACTTTGAGAACTGATTTATATGGTGAGATGCAGCATCCTTGTGATAAACAAAGAAAAAATGACGTTTTACCTAGGTATGTCCACAGTGAAGAGGTCAGCATATGGAGTTTATATGAGAGTTAAGGAATTTGATTCAGGGTCAGCAGAGCCAGTTTCTTTTAGTGTTTTGAGAAACAAACACTTTAGACATCTTTATTAGGTCCTGGATCTGTTCAAAGCCCTGACTTAGATACAAGACTGCCCGAAAAACACACGGATTGTTGGGTCACAGAGCAGTCAAGGCATTCTATGTTTCTGGATCCAGACACAGAATGAAAGCAAGTGGTTCTGAGGAGCCCTATGTAATCAAACTCAGGAATTCAAGAAAACATATTTTAATATATATCTAGTTGTATTTGTACTCTATTACTGTTTGTTAATTATTATTATTTATACCAGTAAATGCAATGTTGATTCCCATAGGGCTTGAAAAATTGCTATGATTTGCTAAGTACAGCTCTACTCCAATCTTTTGGGATATATTTGCATGTACATTCTGGATATTACTAGAGAAAACTCATTTCTTTTTTTTTAATGAGGAAAGAAGTAATTTATTATTCAAGGAAGTAATTTAAATCAAAATAGCAATGAGATGCCATTTTGGCTATAAAATTGGCAAATATTTTTAAAAGTGAAAATGTCTGGTGTTATTAAAAGTTATTAAACCCGCATTTACTGTGGGATAATCAGTTGGTACAGACTTGTTTTTATATGTGAATGGTAAGATTGTGTGTTTTTAATTTTTCTCTGTGTGTATTTTTGAAACTTTCTTTAATAAACATGTATTACTTCTGTAACAAAATATGCATCTTAACCACTCCCCCTTTTAATTAAGAGCGGTATTGCCGTTTTAAATTTCTCTCCTTATCTTTCTCTTCTCTATGCTAATTCAATTTTTTAATCTTTCTTTGGAAGATCTAATTTTCATTCTGAAATTGTATTTATCAGCTTTTATGGTTTTCTTTATTTTCACTATGTGCTTAATTAAATAGGACTTTGAATTCAACAGGTTTGAATTTTTTATTCCTTTTCTAATTTATTTTATTTTTTTTGTTCTTCCACTTGGTTTTTTGTCTTTCTTTTGGTTTTGGCGATGGTTCATGTGTGTTTTCTTTTTAAAAACAATGTTCGTAATAAGGACAACAACAAATTCTTGAGGCACGTGGCATACGTGTAATCTTAACCTTTTTATTCTAATCCTTGATCAGAGGGAGCAAATGTCAAGCTAAAAAGGACATAAGAATGCTGATTAGGACAAAGCTGATAGGTAGTGAGATAAGAGAGCCTCACAACCCCTATAATTAACCCACTCTCTAGACTTAAATTATGCGACAGAATGCTGAAAGAACTGGGAGAGGCAGTGATGAGGACGCAGGGAGAAGAGGTGTAGGGCAATGGAGAGAGAAGAGTTTCCCCAAAAGATGGAGGAGGTTGGTCCTGGGAAGTTGCAAGCTGGCAAGCCCGATGGTGATTCACGGCAAAATTCTGATGTACTTTTGCGTAGATGACTTTAAAGTCTTAGAAAAGATGGAGTCCTCACTGGCTCCTCAAGAACACACCAACAAAACAACTGAACATTTCACATGACTCATAGACTAGTCGAGATAGTTTGTTGGACTCCTGCAAGATAGCTCCCAATTTGGGCTAGGTTGTTATACATTTATTTGAGTTGTGACTGAATATCTGCTTCCAAAGTCAGGTGATTAATGGATCCGGTTTTATTTAGACACTCTTGGAATCAACAACTTTGATGAAGATACGAAAACGAAGCCTATCAGTTTTCTTAGAATCATGAAGGTCACAAAATGAGTCTTTTTTTTTTTTTGATTTGGAATCTCAATATGTCGCCCAGACTGGAGTGTAGTGGCATGCTCCCAGCCACCGCAGCCTCGACCTGCTGGGCTCCAGTGATCCTTCCGCCTCAGCCTTCCAAGTAACTGGAATTACAGGCGCGTGCTACCACGCCCGGCTAATTTTTTTTTATTTTATTGTAGAGATGAGGTCTCACCAAGTTGCCCAGGCCGGTCTTGAACCCGCGGGCTCAGGCAATCCACTTGCCTCAGCCTCCCAAAGTGCTGGGATTACAAACTGAGCCACTGAGCCTGGATATGAGTCTGATTTTTTAAAGTTCCTGCAAGTTGAGAATTAACAAAAACCAGCCATGTGAAATTAAGTACAAAAAGAATATGAAGTCCTGAATTCTGGTTCTAAAACATGAAACATATTTGTCCATTAGCCTAACAGATTATCTGAAAAAAGAAAAAGGCAAAAGCAAAAACCACTAGTTTTAGTGGGTAGAGAGATCAGAAAGATCTGACAGTGTGACTTAACCTGCAACTATACTACTCTGGGCTGGTGTTGTGTTAATAAAAGCACGGGGTTCAGACCAAGGAACATGTTTCCTCTCTAGTCTGGTCAGAATGCATTTCGCATCTGGGCAGCACATTTAAGTTGGTTTAAAACTTGAGTCTGTTGAGAAGAAGTGTGCTAAATGATCATCTGTCTTAAAATGGACTAGTAAATGAAGAAGATTAAAAGAAATTGGGTTTGTTTTAAATGGGAAGTAGAAGTGTTGATGAGAAGGGAGAGTGTGTCAGATGCGTGAAGGGCTGTCATGGGGAGAAAGGGGTCGGGTTATTTCTTGTGTCACAGAAGGAAGAATGAGGGGCATCGGGCAGAAACTATGGAGGAAGAGACTTCAACTCAACATGTTCAGTATAAGGGAGAACTCTATGCTGAAATGGACTGCTGCACGTAGCAGTAAATCTCCCTTTCACTTATTCTGGGAGAGATTGGGTCATCTGTCAGGAATGTTCTGGGATGTTGTCTTAGCTTGAGCTGCTGCAATCAATATACCACAGACAGTTCTTATGCAACAGAAATCTGTTTCTCACAGTTCTGGAGGCTGGGGAGTCCAAGATCTAGTGTCTGCTGAGGGTCTGCTTCCGGGGCGGCAGATGGCTGTCTTCTTGTGTCCTGACAGGGCCAAGAGCAGAGATAGAGGAGAGCAAGCTCTTGTGTCTCTTCTGATAAGGGCATTAATCCCATTCGTGAGCACTCCACTCTCATGACCTAATTACCTCCCAGAAGCCCCACCTTGTAAGACCATGACGTTGAGGGTAAGGAGATCAGCGTAGGAATGGGGGGCACAAACATTCAGTCCACAACAGGTTTATTCCTACCTTGAATGAGGTTGAATCAGGTGAAGCTTCTTTATTTTATATGAATTTAGGAACCTACCCTGGGTAAAATACATATATAGCATATTTCGACAATCAGCATTTGTCTAACCTGTGAACACTTTGATCCAGTCCTAAACCCAGAGACTTCAGCCATTCTTTCTGATCTACAAGTCCAAAGCTACCTTGAAGATCACATGATTTTTCAGTGAACATATGTAGATAACATTTACTTTACTGGGCTTCTTAGGTTAGTGTGGAGCCAATATTATGCTAAGAATAAGTCTTTTCTTGTTGCTTTGAGATCTGAATAGTGTAATGGATTTTGGTTTTCAAGTGAACAGCTCTAGAGTGAAAGGCACCCCCAATTAACAGCATTTCTCCTCTTGCTGTCTCTTAACTGCGAGTGATTTGGTCACGTTCGTGGTGAGTTTCTGCCTTCTCTTTGACAGGATGGACGGGCGGCATCATCAATTCTGGTTGGTGCTATGTTCATTTTCTGTAATCTCTACTCTACTCCTGGCCCGGCTGTTCGACTGCTATATGCAAAACGACCAGGAATTGGACTTTCACCATCCCACAGAAGGTAACGTATGCTAGATTCAGGGTGGGCACAGACTTGGCCTAATTGCTATCATGTGCTGTCTGAAATCCTGCAGGTGCATTTGTAACTTTCTTTTAGTTTATCTGGCATTGTCCTGGATTATGGAAAAAAAATGAATTGGAGTATTGGGTTTCCATACAGTTTCATAAGCCCCCATATGAGAATTTGTGATTTTAAAATTAGAAGAAAACTTTTTTTTTTTTGAGTTGCAGTCTCACTCTGTCACCCAGACTGGAGTGCAGTGGCCGCTCCTGGCCACCGCAGCCTTGACCTGCTGGGCTCCGGCGATCCTTCCGCCTCAGCCTTCCAAGTGGCCAGAACTACAGGCGCGTGCTACCACGCCCGGCTGATTTTTGATTTATTATAGAGACAAGGTCTCACCAAGTAGCCTGGGTGGGTCTCAAACCTGCAGGCTCAAGCAATCCACTCGCCTCGGCCTCCCAAAGTGCTGGGATGACAGGCTGAGCCACCGAGCCCAGCCAGAAGAATACTGTAGAGAATACTTTTGTTCACTTTCCTAATTGCATAAGTGAGGAAACAGTCTAGACAGGTTGTGCTCTTCCCCAGGGCTAAAAATACCTACTGACCTTGACCAGAACATCATTCCTGATCCCAAGCTCTAAGACCAGCCCCTTTCTGTTTCATGATGCAGGTCTTTACTAAAATACACACCGTAGCTGGTTATGCTTACCTGGTGATTCTCTTGTGGGAAACATGATTAATAAGAGGAAGTGAAAAAATAGAGAATAAGATATTTTAAGATTCACTCTTTCTTTTTTCTTTTTGAGTTAGAGTCTCACTGTCACCCAGGCTGGAGTCCAGTCACATGCTCGCAGCTACTTCAGCCTTGACCTGCTGGGCTCAAGTGATCCTTCCACCTCAGCCTTCCAAGTAGCTGGAACTACTGGCATGCACCACCATGCCTGGCTAATTTTTTGCTTTTTTGTAGAGACAAGGTCTTGCCAAGTTGCCCAGGCTGGTCTCAGACCTGAAGACTCAGGCGGTGCTCTTACCTTCACCTCCCATAGTGCTGGGATTGCAGGTGTAAGCCACCATGCCTGGCCTAAAATTCACTCTTTCTTATGATTCTCATAAGGAAATAGATCACAGAAGAAAATCTGAATAGTAGCTTTAAAAAGAAAACCCTTTTTAGAGAACTAGTTTATTTTCTTGTCCTTAGTTAAAATTTCTTCCGTTTTCTTGTTTAAATTGTATCTCCTTACTTATGCTGACCAGGTAGCTGGTGATGTGATTAAAGAAGTTATAGAATCCATAAAGCAGTTCTCATGAGAAAATTCTAAAATTTATCCGAAGCCAGATTATAGTGGATAAATTTAATCTTCTAGAGAAAATAGGAATGGATATTTAAATATTGAGCTAGTGTAAAGCTCCCATCGGCTTTTTGACTTAATAAATATCCCCATTATCAGTTCTTTGGGGGGAGTACAACAATGTCAGTAGATAAAAGCTTTCCTAAATTATCGCCTGCATTCTCTTTTGCTAGAGGAGGTTTAAGATACTGACAGAGTAAATTTTTATTGTAACAATAATTTGCAAGAGCAAACTTTGTAGCAAAGATGGCTCGTTTCCCCTGGTGCGAGGCGCCTCAGCAGAGTGGAAATCTTCTGTTTCAGATACCTGGGCTACATGTGTGACCTGCTGGCAGATAAGCCCTACCGCCCTCACTTCAAGCCTCTCACAATTAAGTCGATCACTGTCAGCCCTATCCCCTTTTTTAACAAACAGAGAAATGGATGTCGCCCTTATTGTGATGTACTGATTGGAGAAACCAAAATATATACCACGTGCACAGACTTTGAACGAATGAAGTAAGTAATGACGGCCCTTTTCACTTTTTCTCGTGCATTGCCCAGTTCTTGCATAATTGAGCTGGACCGAGTTGGAGAATGTTCTTCCTGCAAGACCCTGTCTTTGTGAAATGGGTGATCTATTTTTAAAATGCTCAAAATCAGTGGTAATCACAGAGACATATGATTACATCAAGGGATGTCATGGCTCCTTTTCAGATCAGTTAGCGATAGAGACTGATGGACCATATGAGTCATAATGAGGGTTAAGACAGTGGTGGCAGAAAAAGGACGTGGTCGTTGAAGAAGAAGATGGCCTTGATGGGACTTGGGGAGGGTAACAGAAGAATCGGTGAAGAATGAGGTTTCTAGGTGAACAACTAGGCAGGTGATGATATAATGAAAGATGTTGTAGAATCCCTAATAAGGAGCAGGTGCTCATGGGAGGTCATATGTGGTGTGGAGAGAAGGGAGTTGGTGATGACGTAAGTTGAGGTTTGTTCTGAATAGAATGAATTTGGGGATTGGTATCCAAGATTGTGTGGAGTATGAGATTTCTGTTTCTATACTGATCTCGATGGGATTTTTTGTTCCCTTCATCTCTGCTTTTACTATTGATTTGAGGTTAAGAAAAGGCAAATATACCAGGGCTGTATGCGTTTGAGGAAAACGAGATCTACAAAGCAGGGATGGGCAATTGCACCGTTTGGAAGTCCAGATAGGATGGAGAGAGAAATCCTCATGGTAGACCAACACCATCTCATTGCAGGACTGGTTGACACTGGCCACACTCCTGTTTCTGCTCAAGATAAGACAGTTTCTGGGTCTGGTCCTGGGCAGACAGGTCCCTTGGCCAGAGCCACAGAGGACTATACCTGTGTCTGTGTGATTGTAACAGATTGGACTCTCCCTCCTCCAATACATGTCTTTGTCTCTGTTTAAAGAGAATATCGTGTCCAAGATGGAAAAATCTTCATTCCTTTGAACATCACCGTGCAAGGAGATGTGGTCGTGTCCATGTATCACCTGAGGTCAACCATTGGGAGCCGGCTGCAGGCCAAGGTATGGTTTTAGGAAGAGTCACGGCATAAGCTCGTCTGAGTCTTTGGCAGGAATGTTTCTGAATCTTTTCTCCACATTGCTTTGGGCTCAAGTGACTTGCGACTTTAGAATGAGAAAAAACCCTTGAAGATTGCTTATATTCATCTCTCTCATCTTACAGGAAGGAACTGAGACTCAGAGACATTGCGAGTTGCCCAAAGTCCTTGGCATGATGATGTCTGTGCCAGGAGGTGGCAGCCCTAGAACTTTTAGCAAACTATGCTTTTTAGAAGCCTGTGGCTTTCCTAGTGTTCCCTTTGGATCAGTGTAAAAGGGGAGAGTTCTACTAAAGATGTATAATTAAGTGATTGTATTATTGTCATTTTTTTTTACTGAGATAAAATTCACATAACATAAAGGTCACCTCTTTAAAGTGTACAATGCAATAGGTTTTGACATATTCAAAAGGTTGTACAGCTATCACCACTAATTCTTTTTTTTCTTTTAAAGATGTGGGGTACAATTCAGGGTTAGGTATACAAACGTTGATTATGCATTTACCCTTGTTGATGAGGTGTGCCCCTCCCTCCCCTGGCCGTTTCCCTCAGCAGCCAATCCCACCCCCCTCCTCTGACTGTTTCCCACTACTGCCAATCCCTTTCTTATAGTCTTATGATAATTGTTCAAGATCTGCTTACGAGTGAGAACACATGGTACTCTGTTCTTCGTTTCCATGATAGATCACTGAGCATGATAGACTCTAAATCCATTCAAGATACTGTGAAGTCCATATGTTTGTCCTCCTTTATGGCTGCATAATATTCCACTGTATCACCACTAATTCTAGAACATGTTCATCAGCCCCCAAAGAAACCCTGTACCCGCCAGCAGTCACCACCCATTCCCTTGCCTTCATCCCCTGGCAACCACGACTCTACTTTCATTTCTGTGGATTTGCCTACTTTGGACATCTCATATGATGGAATCACACAATATGTGGTGTTTTGTGACTGGCTTCTTTCACTTAGCATAATGTGTTTAAGCCTCATCATGCTATAACATGAGTCAGCCCTTCATTCCTTTAAATGACCAAATAATATTTTATCATATGGCTATTTCAAAATTACTTAGTCTCTTCATCAGTTGGTGAACGTTTGGACCATTGCCACTTGTATGGCTCTTAAGAATAATGTTGCAAATAATTGTATTTTAATTCATCAGATATTTGCTAAGTGCATGCTCTGTGCCAGTGTTTTTGAGGCATTTAGGATGGACAAGAATGAAACTGTGTCTCTGCCTTTAAGCAACTCACCCTCACAGGGGAAATTCACATATGGACAAGGGGAGGGGGCAAAAAGTCCTGAAATTATCTTTTGGAGGGCAAGCCCCTTGTAGTACAGGCTTCCCCCGCTAGGTAAGTGTTCTAGGAACCCATCGGCATCAATGTACCAACTGGCGTTGTTGTGAGAGTCTGCATTCAGCTTCAGTGAATTTTTTTTGTGAGGGGTATTCTTCAGCACATTTGCCAGTTTCATGATGAGTGATTTAGGAGCACACCTGCCCATACCATGCTTAGTGCTCAGCAGTTTTTGAACAAAAATGGCATGACCCCCATGTCCCACCCTCCCTATGAACCTGATCTCACCCCAAGCACCTTTCCGAGCACCTTTTTTTTTGTTTCTCTGGATGAAAAAAGTCCTCAAAGGAAATGTTTTGCCAAAGTAGAAGAGGTGAGACAAAAAAAAGCTGAAGAACTCAAAGGCATCATAATTGATGAGTTCGAAACCTGTTTTGAGCAGTGGAAAAAGCATCTCGATAGGTGTACTGCATCAAACAGAGAGTACTTTGAAGGTGACTGAAGTTTAAACATGGAAGAATAAATGCACAATATTTTATAAATAAATTTTATTTTGGGAGGGTCCCCCCGTAAACGTGTCCATAATACCATATTGGAGGGATGATGAGGTGCCACCGTGGAAGCACCTTATTTTTGCCAGTGGTGGCCCCGAAAGGCTACAGTGAGGACATGACCTTTCCAGGCGGGCCTCGAAGGATGAGTTCATCAGGTTGCCTGGGTAGAAGGAATGCAGTGAGTCAAAGTATGGCAGCATTCAAGAACGCAGGACATTAGCAGTAGAGGACGTGGCTTGCCAAGGCAGAGTTATGGAGAGGAGAGGCTGGAGATAAAACTGAGCCCGTTCTACATGGGGAGGTTTTTAATATTCACAGTAAACAAAGATTCAGACACAGTGAATGGGGCGTGACAGTCTCATCTTTTGATCGGGTCCCTTTGCACAGATCGATTGGAATGTGCTTCTCTCTTGTGTTTTTAGGTGACCAACACGCAGATATTCCAGCTTCAGTTTCATACTGGATTCATACCACTGGACACAACAGTCTTAAAATTCACCAAGTACGTACTGCTTGGGTTGGAAGTCAGCTGCTGTCAGTGCAGCTATGAAGGGTAGAGGCTCCGTGGCACCGTGCAAGGGCACCCCCAGAAGCCTCTGTGTCAGCAGCACAGAGAGGCTGCGTGCACTTTATTTATTTTTTCTTTTCTTTGTTTTTTTTTTTTGAGTTGGAATCTTACTCTGTCACCCAGGCTGTAAGGCAGTGGCACACTCCGTGCTACCGCAGCCTTGATCTGCTGGGCTCCAGCGATCCTTCTACCTCAGCCTTCCAAGTAGCCGGAACTACAGGCGCATGCTACCACACCCGGCTAATTTTTTGATTTATTGTAGACATGAGGGCTCACCAAGTTGCCAGGGCTGGTCTCGAACCCGTAGGCTCAGGCAATCCTCTCACCTCGGCCTCCCAA
>CAUYQG010231817.1:0-14821 GCA_963574415.1 Tarsius wallacei | reverse complement strand
TTTCATTTTTTTTTTGAGTTGGAGTCTCACCCTGTCACTCAGACTGGAGTGCAGTGGCCGCTCCCGACCACCACAGCCTCGACCTGCTGGGCTCTGGCGATCCTTCGCCTCAGCCTTCCGAGTAGCTGGAACTACAGGCACACGCTACCACGCCCGGCTAATTTTTTTTTTGATTTATTGTAGAGATGAGGTCTCGCCAAGTTGCCCAGGCAGGTCTCGAACCCGCTGGCTCAGGCAATCCACTCACCTCGGCCTCCCAAAGCGCTGGGATTAGAGGCTGAGCCACCGAGCCCAGCCTTAAAGCTTTTTTCATATAGAACTTGTACTTTTCTTATTAAATTTATCCCTATCTACTTTGCTACAGTTACTTTAAATAGATTTTTTCTATTATATCTTCTACCTTGACTTTGTAGATATGAAAGTTATTGATTTCTGTATATTAATCTTACACCTTACTATATCATTGAACTCTATTATTTATAGAATTTTTAAATTTTATTTTCTTGAATTTACCAAGTATACAAACTTACCATACACAATGATTACATAACCTCAATTTTTCCCATTTTTATTCTTCTTATTCTACAGCTTTTCTAATTGAGCTCACTAGCTCCTTCCTGCATAAGGTTAAGTAGTAATAATAACAGTGAAAGTGACTTATACCTCATTCTAGTGAGAATGGCCACTGAAAATTATGTTAGATTTGGGGGACAAGGCAGATACTTTTAATTCTAATATTATTTTTTAAAATCAAGAATGGCTGTTAAATTGTACCAAATATCTTGTCAATATCTATAGTTTTTGATTATATGCCTTTTCTCTTCAGATCTAGTAATATGATTAATACATAACTAGATTACCTAATATCAAACATTCTCGCATTGCTATTGGAATAAACCCAGGTTGTTATTGGAGTATCTCTTAATGAGCTGCTAGATTGCTACCTAATGTTTAATTTATGATTTCTAATACCAATATTCATGAGTAAGACTGGCCAGTTAATTTTCTGCTTTGTGCAGTCTTTGTTGGGTTTTGGCATCAGTGCTAAACTAATTCATTAAAAAGACTTGCACTTTTTCTTTTTTTTTTCCTTTGCTTTGAACAACTTTAAGCATTGAATCCACCTACTTTAAAAAATCTACTAGACTCCCCTACCCCATGAAACTACAAGGGCTTGGTGGGTTTTTTTCCAATTTGATGCAAAATTTTGATACAATTTGTTCTTTTTTTCATGGTAATCACTCTGGTAAAATATTTTCTTTCTTGTATGATCAGGTTTACATTACATAAATTAGAAAATCAGTTTCAAATTTACCCATGTCTTTCATCTATCAAAAAATGACATGTATTAGTCCTCCATATCCATGGGTTCTGCATCCACGGATTCAACCAATCACGAATGGAAAATATTTGAAAAAATAAAAAACAAAAGGAAGGCTGCATGTGTACTGAATATGTGCAGACCTTTTTTCTTATCAGTAGTCCTTAAACAATGTTAGTATAAAAACTATTTCTATAGCATTTACATTGTATTGGGTCTTATGAATAATCTATAGATGATTTAGAGTATATGGAAGGGTGTGCATAAGCTGTATGCAAATACTGCACCATTTTATATCAAGAACTTGAGCATCTATGGATTTTGGTATTTGTGGAGGGTCCTGGAACGAATTCCCCCTGGATAATGAGAAATGACTGTATGCAATTTTTATTTATAACCATAAAATTCTCTGCTTAAAAAAATGTGTTAGTCATTTCCTATTAGCTATGTAACAAGTTATGCAATAAGCTATAAATTATAAGTCATGCAATAAGCTATACAATAACTCCTTTACTTAGCATTGCCACTCTTGATCCTTCCTCAACCTCTCTCCACCACCACTCCTGCCATCACTCCCAATGAACTCAATATCCACAGAGGTGGCACATCTAACACCTGCTCAGATTCTTCCCAGCCTCACTTCCAACCTGCCTCAGCCACCTATTCTCAGGGATATAACCCTGACCTAAACATTGCAGGGCACATGAATTGAGGTTTTGGAGGTGGTTCAAAAATTAGTAATCCCACAGAGTTTGCTGAAGGAGAAAAAGAGAGGAATCAAGAACGTACCCAATCTTTTCAACTTAAGCGACTGGTAGAATGGAGTTGTGGTTTACTGAGGTGGGAGAACTAGGAACGGAGGAGGCGTGTTTTTTTTTGAAAGAGGAATGTGAGAATCACGTACTTAGACATGGACAAGTTTGAGACACCTGTAAGAAATTTAAGTGAAGACGGACCGTAAGCGGCTAAATGCATGAGTCTGGACTAAAGATATAAATTTAGGAAAATTCAGTGCATGAAATTTAAAACCATGGCATTTGATGAAATCACTCGCTGTACAGAAGGGCAGGGGTACAAGGTTAGAGCCTCTGGGTTAAACCAACTTTTAGATATTTGGAAGAAAAGGAGCATCCAACAAATGATTGAGAGGCAGCAGCTCAGTAAGGGAAGAGGAAAACCAGGAGTGTATGGTGTCATGAGAGTCAAGTAAACCAAATGTTCTTAGCAGAAAAGATTCATGAATGGTGTCAAATGCTCCGAAGAGATTTAGTAAGATGAGGCCTCAGAAGTAACTTATTAGATTTGGCAATGTGGAGGTGACTGGTAGACTTCACAAGAGTAGGTTAACTGTAAGCTTGGGATAAAACTTTGGAGGGGCTTCAAAAGAGATTGTGAAGGAAGGCAGTGGAGACAGCAAGTCTAGACAGTTCTTAGGAGATGTTTTATTATAAAGATAGACTGAGGAATGTGGTAGAAATTGGAGGGGGACAAAAGGTCAAAGGAAGATTTCTTCAAGATGAAAGAAAATACAGCATGTTTGTATACATGATGGTTATGATACAATCAAGAAAGATAATTGATTAGATCAAAGAGAGAGGAATAAATTACAAATATGAAATCCTTGAGAGGTTGGGTTTTTTCCATCTCACTGGAAAAATACCAAGTGCCTACTATGTACCAGGCCCTATTCTAGGCACTTAGGATGCAGCAGGGCAGAAAAGGAGTAAGGACTGTTCATCTATTGCAATGGCGAGAAAAAGTAAGTCTATAAAGGAAGATATGCAAGCAGTTTGACAGGTTAGTTTGGTTGTGAAAAGATATGACCTTTGATTGCTTCTGTTTTTTCTAGTGCAATAAATATCAAGGACAGTGTCTGAGTCTGTTTTGTGTTGCTATAAAAGAATACTTGAGAGTGGGTAATTTATAAAGACAAGAGGTTTATTTAGCTCATGATTCTGCAGGCTGAGAAGTTCAGGGGCATGGCCCTGGTTTCTGGCGAGGGCTTTTGTGCAGTGTCAAAATATGTAGAGATCAAAGGGGATGCAGCCACGTGCAAAGAGGAGAGAACCTGAGGGGTTCTTGGCTTTATAACACCTCATTCTCTTAGGAACTAAGCTATTCCCATGAGAACCAAACCAATCCCAAGAACAGCACCAAGTCATTCATAAGGAATCTTCCTCCATTGCCCAGACACTTCCCATTAGGCCACAGATTCCAATACTCCACACTGGGGATCAAATTTTATCATGAGTTTTGGTGGGAACAAACCAACCACACCCAAACCATAGGATACAGGGTTGAAAGTTATATTCAGAGATTTATATTCAGAGAAAATTATAGTCAGAGATTTGAGAAGGTATGAGATACAACTTGGGAGAGTGGAAGAATGAACTGAAAATATAGTAGGATTGCTGGGCAGCACTTTAGACTTGAGGTCATACATTTATAGTGCGACTAGCAAACTTAATCTGGTATTTTTTGCTAGCCTTATTTAGCTAATTGAGTTTTATTGCAAATCAGGGGGAGGACTTGGGTCAAACTGGAATTGGGACTCTGCCAGGAACGTGGCAAAAGGAGAGAAAAGCCAGCAGAGCTGAAAATGTGTATGAAGAAGTGAATGTAATGGTGAGCCATGCAAGAGAAGCTGGGGAAGGATGAGTTGGGCATGAAAAGGGTAGAGTCAATGGACTAGAATTTCTCAGGGGGTCAAATGATTTTCGTAATGAGATTCTAGAGGAACCAAGCTGGAAAAATAACAGATAAGGGTCATCCTCGGCTCTTTTCTTTTTCTTATAACTTCCGCAAATCCTGAAGGATCCACTTTCAAAATAAACTTATAATCTCCACCACTGCCATCTTGGTCCCAGCCATCATCGACTCTCTCTTGCCTAGATGACTGCAATAGCCTATTATTTTTGTCTCTTTTCCTATCTTCTACTATCCATGGTCTAATCTTTACACAGCGGCCAGACAAATGACATTAATAGTAAATCTGATCCTGTTACTTTTCCATGCAACTCCTCCAGTCACTCCCCTTCTCACCTAGCCGCAATAAATCCAAAATTCTTACCATGGCCAATCTGGTCCTTGGCTATTTCCCCCCAAATCATTATTACCTCTCTTTCCCTTGCTCAGTGCCTACTCTGCCTACTCTGGTTCCTGGGTACTCCTTTTGCAGGACAACCATTTTACAGTGTCCAGGCCTTTGTACATGTGGAGTTCTTACACTGTAACCCAAGGTCTGCTCTACTGATGACCCTCAGAGTTTTTTCTGTACACTCAATCTAAAATGGTGGGCCAGTCACTCAAGAGTTCTCCTTACCACTGTTCTATTTACCCTTATAAGCCTTATCACCACCTGGTGCTTGTTTGTTCTCCATCATTTTCCCTTTGATGGCAGGAAGTTGTTCACTTGATGGCTTCTCAGGAGCTAGAACAATGCTTGGCATATTGGAGGTGCTGAATAAATACTTACTGAGTAAATGAATGAATGGACGGATTGTCCAAACAGATTGCAGAGAACAATCTTATTCTATTCCTTACTTTGTACATAAAGGAATTAATGCCTTGAAGGGGCCTGTGATACATCCAAAGAAACACAGCAAGTGGAAGAGCTAAAACCCGGAATTGGTCTCCTAACTCCTAAAATGTCACCATCTCTTAACCTCCCCCCTTCCTTGTATTCACACAGCTACTCTTTGGGTCTAGGTCCTCAGTGACATTTGTCTGTTATAAAAGCCTATTACTATTCTCCTTATGTACTTTACCTTCTCCTAACCCCTCCTCCACTTCCTGACTGCCCAATCAGAAGAATTTTTTTTTTTACACATATTACTATATGCCAAACACTTATCACAGCAGGTTATATAAAAAACTTTTTATTCTACTTAGTTCTCCCTACTTGCTAGATCTGTAAGTTCCTTAAGACAAGTACAGATAGCTTATTAATCTTTACATTTTGGAATATCTGATAAATAACATATTTCCTTAAGAAAATGTATTACACTGGCTGCTTCTTTCTGGAATATTCTTCCAGAAATGCATGACTTTTGCAAGGCTCACTTTTTCAATACCAATCACCCCTTTGGTCAATAAGGCCTGTCTTTTTAATTTAAAATTTTAATTGCCCCTTCTTCTGATCTATTTTTACTCCAGATCACAGGCAATTTTCGAACATAACAAAATTCCTTACAGTCATGTGCCACAAAATGATATTTCAGTCAATGATGGACCGCATATATGACAGTGGTCCCATAAGATTAGAATGGAGTTGAAAATTTTCTATTGCCTAGTGATGTCCTAATGTCATAGGACAAGCATTACTGTTGCATTTATGGTGATGCTGGTGTAAACAAACCTACTATAATGCCAGTCATATAAAAATCTAGTATATACAATACATAATACTTGTTAATGATTAAAAAAACAACTAAGTTACTGGCTTACCTATTTACTATACTATACTTTTTAATCATTACTTTTTATAATCACTTATAAAAAACAGTTAACTGTAAAGCATCCTCAGATAGGTCCCTCTGGAGGTATTCCAAAAGAAGTCCTTGTTATCATAGGAGATGACAGAGCCTGTGTTATTGGCCCTGACCACCTTCCAGTGGGACAAGATGTGTAGGTGGAAGACAGTGATATTGATGATCCTGACCCTGTGCATGTGTGTTTTGTGTCTTAGTATTTAAAAAGTAAAAATAATTTTAAAATATTTTTAAGTAGAAAAAAAGCTTATAGAGTAAGGATATAAATATAGAAGACATTTTTGTACAGCTGTACAATGTGTGTGTGTTTTAAGCTAGGTGTTATTACAAAAGAGTCAAAAGGTTAAAAAAATTTTTTTAAGTTTATAAAGCAAAAAACTTACTGTAGTAAGCTAAGGTTAATTTATTGTTGAAGAAAGAAAAATATTTCTGTATACATTTAGTGTAGACTGAGTGTAGTGTTTATAAAGTAGTGTTCAGTAGTGTTCTAGGCCTTCACATTCACTCACCACTTACTGACTCACCCAGAGTCAGAGCAACTTCCAGCCCTGCCCTACACAGGTATGCCGTTTTTACTGTACCTTTTCTATTTTGATATGTTTAGATACACAAAAACTTACCATTGTGTTATAATTGCCTATAGTATTCAGTACAGTAACATGCTGAATAGGCTTGTAGCCTAGGAGCAATAGGCTATACCATATAGCTTAGGAGTAAGCTGTACCATCTAGGTTTGTGTAAGTCTACCCTTTGATGTTCACACAATGACAAAATCACCTAATGCTGCATTTCTCAGAATGTATCATCATTAAGTGATACATGACTGTATTTGCTCTTAGTGTCTCATAGTGAAATCAAAGCTCCATCAAGGGGCGGGATGTCTGTTTGGGCCACTGATACATCTCCAACACCTAGAATAGACCCTGACACACAGAAGATGCTCAGTAAGTACCGGTTTCACAAAGAAATTATATATCTGTGCTTAAAGAAGCTCTTTTTCAGAACACACTGGAGAGGGGTGGGGAATGTGTCTGGGTCGCTGATGGCTGTAAAGCTTAGCTGCATCTGTGCATCACTGTGATATAGTGAATGATGTTAAAGAGTCATGAAGATTAATCCAGATTCTGAATCAGGGTAGACACTAACTTAGAAGTAATTAGTCAATGAATTACTGTTAAAAGAATAAGCCAGCTAGGCAGCCAATCAAGTCCTAAGTAAGGTGTGAGGATGCACACGAATGAAACCCTTGAGTTGGGTTAAGAAGAGGAACCTGTAAGAAGTGGCAGAGAAAGCACAAGGGCTTAAGTGTTTAATATCTATACCAATTTCAGGAACTTGGTCACTGACAGCAGCACTAAGCCTTGCTAACTTTATACAGTTAAGAAGAAAAAAATATATTCTCTGGCAGAGACCACTGTAATTAATCCAATAGTTGTGAATAAGCAAAAAGATGGAGAATGTGCTCTAAGATCATCAAACTGGACACATAACAGTAGCAGGACAAGTGGGGTTCTTGATGTTTCTCAAAGTCAAGAACAGGCAGAAGTTAATACAACACTGAATGATACAGCCCAGCAGAGAAGGGTGTTGAGGAAGAAAGGAAGAAAGCTAGTTGATATGATGTTATAATTTGTTAGTTGATATTTAACTATTATATAATAATGTCTACTTAATATATGAGGGGGATCAAAAATAATGGTATTTATTTATAAAAAATTGTATATTTATTCTTGCATGTTTAAACTTCAGTCACCTTCAAAATACTCTCCATTTGATGCAATACACCTATCAAGACACTTTTTCCACTGCTCAAAACAGTTTTTGAACTTGTCGATTTTGATGCTTTTAGTACTTTCGCTGTTTTTGTATCACCTCTTCCACATAGGCAAAACATTTCCTCTGAGGACTTTTTTTTAATCGAGGGAACAGAAAAAAAAAAAGTCATCCAGGGTGAGATACGTGAATAGAGAGGGTAGGGCATGGAGGCTATGGCGTTTTTTGGTCAAAAACTGTTGAACACTCAGCAGGGTGTTGGCAGGTGCAATGTCATGGTAGAAGAACCAGTTACCTGTTTGCCACAACTCAGGATGTTTCTTCTGCAAATCATGAAGCAACCTTCTCAAAACATTCATATAAAAACTTTGGTTGACCATTTGATATAAAGGAACAAATTCCAAGTATGCTAAAAGGGGCCTACCCTCCAAAATATAATTCCATTTTTATTTGGGTCCCCTCTCATAGTATATATTTAATAAAACAAAATAGTTTTATATTTATTTTATTCTGACACAAATTTCTTAACAGAGATTGCTTTGCGATGACATTCAGATCTAATGATTTAAATTTTTTTAATATACTTCAACTTGGTTCTATACATTTAAGAAAAGGAAAAATAAAAGCTCACCGTAAAGCCAGGCTTGGTGGCTCAGCCTGTAATCCCGCACCTTGGGAGGCTGAGGTGAGCGGATTGCCTGAACCCGCGGATTCAAGACCCACCTGGGCAACTTGGCGAGACCTCATCTCTACAATAAATCAAAAATTAGCTGGGTGTGGTAACGCGAGCCTGTAATTCCAACTACTTGGAAGGTTGAGGCGGAAGGATCGCCAGAGCCCAGCAGGTCGGTCGGTTGACAGAGTGAGACTCCAACTCAAAAAAAAAAAAAAAGCTCACTGTAAATATCACTAACATATATTCCAAGGATTTAAAAATACTTCCAACCAAGAGAAAGTTTCTTTTTTTTTTTTTTTGAGTCAGAGTCTCACTCTGCTGGAGTGCAGTGGCACATTGCTCATGGCCACTGCAGCCTCAACCTGCTGGGCTCAGGCGATCCTTCCGCCTCAGCCTTCCAAGTAGCTAGAACCACAGGTATAAGCCACCGCACCTGGCTAATTTTTTGATTTATTGTAGAAACAAGGTCTGTTCAAGTTGCCCAGGCTGGTCTCAAAGCCCTGAGCTCAGGAAATCCTCTCACCTCCGCCTCCCAAAGTGCTGGGATTATAGGTGTGAGCCACCATGCCCAGCTCAAGAACAAGTATTAACCTGAATTTTTAAAATCACAGAAGTAACAAAAATTTATAGTAGCAAGAGAAGTCAAGATGTGAAAGCAGCTGTGTGCTTTTTGTGAGAGGCCAAACATATGAAGGCCATGAGGGCAGATGCTGTAACTCAGAGAGGGTCTGCAAGGAGCCCAGAAAATCAAAGCTCTCCTCCCATACACACCAGGAAGGCTTCCCCCACTGCACTGACTTCTCCATTTCACAAAGAGGAGGAATACCTGTTGAAGGTCCCACAGGCATCTTCTGATTCCTGGTCTAGTGATGCCAATGCCACCAAATCTCACTGAGGTACTTATGGAAACATGTATGCTTACTGGTTTCTGTTGTGTCATATCACATCATCATATAAAGGATAACATTTTTACACGTTCCCTTACATATGGCCATTCTCTGTGGATTCATTTTCAGCATGACAGGTGCCTTGTTTTCTCAGGGGTGATCTGTCTACCCTCAGACACATTTGGGAGAGGGATGTTTGAGGGCGGGGATCTGAAGCAATGGTACACAGGATAGAAACTAGTCCACAGAGGCTTCACTTTCCTCAGAGTCAAGCATCATGGTAAGTAAAAAGCTATGTGAGAATTTAGAAGAGGTTTTTCCATTTTCCAGAAGATCTTATGATGCTGTCACGACAATGCCAGTTTACCAAGGGACTCTATACTCTTGGAGACTTACAACTTGTGCAATCATGCTGCTCCCAGAAACCATCTGTCTCACTGGGCCCACTATACACTTTTCCTCCTCCTCTGAGCATTAGTGTAAGGCTGAGGTGCATCTGGATAAACAAAAGTCTGACTATACAATTCACCTTCTGGTTTCCATTTTCCTTACTCATGCCAACAAGACAAAAATAAAATGTTTCAAAATTAAAGATCAGATCAACTTTGAAATAGCTGCTTTTCCCATTATGGTAAGAGACTGTCTTTGTATATTTTAAAGTCAAAAAAACCCATATAACTTAATGTGAAAATACCTCTAAAGAAATAGGAAAAACCTGTGATTAAAAATCCAGGTGGGGAAGGAACAGGGAGTTGATGATCAAAGGGTACAATGTTTCAGATAAAATGGAGGAGTAAGTTTCAAGATCTTTTGCACAGCATGGTGACTACAGTCTACAACAATGTATTATATATTTCAAAATAACTATCATAAATTTCAAATATCTTGTCACAAAAAATGTGGGTAAGCATAGGGATGGATATGTTGATTAGCTTGATTTAATCATTCCACATTGTATACATTTATCAAAACATCACATTGTACCCCCATAAATGCATAAAAAATTATGATTTGTCAGTTAAACATAACATTAATTTAAAAATTGTGACTCTAAAAAAATGGAGTGAATACTCATTAGAAGATCAAAAATTTAAGGTAATAATTTCCCGGTTTTTGATCAGTTATATCTTATTTTGTTCTCTGAAGTGACCTATTTGACAAAAAGCATAATAAATTTTGAATAATGTTCTTCAATCAATAAGGCATTTATGTATTGATGTAATTCCACTGAAAGTTTTTAGATTAATTTAAAATGGTTTCTAAATCAAATACTGTTCATCAAATCTTATTTTGTTAAGTAATTCCAATGTCAGTTCACATTATCTAATAAAACTACATAAATCAAAATCACCACACATTTTAATTCTCTCCTATTCATTTAGTGCCAAGAAAATATACTTCTCTTAAATAGTTTGTGCAAATGTCAAAAGTTGGTAGAGGAAAAAGAACCCAAATGTAAAATAAATTGGCCAGTGCAATAATATTAAGTAAAAGCACTGCTTATTTTAATCTATATTATAACACTGACCAGTTGTGAAAGTGACTTTTGCTATTATACTTAGAGTTCTTTGTGATGTAACTGGGTTCTTAGTCATGTGAAAAACAAAACAGAAGTAAGACCTTTTGTTTTCTAACCAAAAGAGAATATTCAAAATGCACAAACATACTGATTTTATGTCTCTTTCATGAATTCCTTGGATCCTAACCTTGCCTCTTTTAAAATTAGAATAATTTTATATTTCCTGAAAGTTGCAAAGACAGTATTGAGAGTTCCTTGTGTACCCTTCACGCAGTTCCCTCTTACATTAATACCTTACATAATCAAGGTACATTTGTTAAAACCAAGAAGTTAAATGGGGACAATACTAAGCTACAGACTTTATCCTGATTTCACCAGTTTTGCCACATATGTCCTTTATTCTGGGATCCCATCCAGCACTCCACACTGCACTTAGAAGCCTTACCTTTTGATCTGTCTCTTCATCTTCATCTTGATAATCATCACAGAGTGAGCTGGAGTTGGCTGCAAAGGTGGGTCCCTGAGAGTAGTACTGAGAACTCCGGTAGCCATCCCGCCGCAATTTGTCGCACTCTGCACAGGGGGTAGGTGGGGAGGGACGGAAGGGCATTAACAACCAGAATTTTTTTTTTTTTTTGAGTTGGAGTCTTACTCCATCACACGCTCATAGCCACTCCAGCGTTGATCTGCTGGGCTCAGGCTATCCTTCTGCTTAAACATTCCAAGTAGCTGGAACTACAGGCATGCGCTACCACACCAGGCTAATTTTTGATTTACTGTAGAGGCGAGGTCTCGCCAAGTTGCAGGCTGGTCTCGAACCCATGAGCTCAGGCAATCTACTTCCCTCGGGCTCCCAAAGTGCTGGGATTACAGGCTGAGCCACCGAGCCCAACGATCAACCAGAATTTTTACTCCTCTGTGCTTACTGTTTTTTAGTATATTTCAGCAAAACAACTCCTATTTCAGAAAAGGATTTTAAAATAACAATATTAATAATGAAAATGATTTTTAAAAAAAACCTAAAGCACCTACTGCACACCACATGCCACATCAATACACTTTAAATGAGTTATCTTCAGAGCTCACAACAACCCTATGAGGTAGACACTATCATCAACTCTACTTTATTCAGAAAACTGAAGTTTAGAGTAATTGTAGTGTTTGCTCTATAATGTTATGCAAGTAAGCAGTGGACTCAATATTAACCCATGGCCTTAATTACTATAATTTTTGACACAAAACATTTGATTATGTTATTCCATGTTAAAAAAACAAAAACAAGCGATTCTCATGCATCCTGGACCCATCCATTGGAAGTGACACAAGAGATCATGGATTATAATGCTCTCATTTTATTTTTAGTTCTCAATTCAATTTTGATGCCAAACAGACTGTAAACGCTGTGTGGAATTTAATATGAAGCCAGGTGCCAGCCTGAGTCATCTGCCAGTCCACAGAGGAATGCCTGGCACCTCTTGAGTGGAAGGTACCCAGGGTCATGGTGCCCTGGATCAAGGCGGACTGGGCTCACTGACAGTATGGTGACTGGGATTCTCTTCAAGGGAAACCACTGCACTGCTGAACCTCATCAGTGCAGCTATGCCTTTAAAAATGGCTTTTTGTGGGCACCAAAGGGAGGCCCAAACTTTACCGGTATGATGTCTACTTGTATACCTAATCCTGAATTGTACCCCACATCTTTAAATAAAATACATACTACAAAAAAATAAAAACATTTTAAAAAAAGAAATGGCTTTTTAGGCTGGGCGCAATGGCTCATGCCTGTAATCCTAGTACTTTGGGAGGCAAAGGTGAGAGGATTGCCTGAGCTCGGGGGTTCGAGACCAGCCTGGGCAACTTGGTATGAGACCTTGTCTCTACAATAAATAAAAAAATTAGCCAGGCGTGTGGGTGCCTGTTGTTCCAGCTACTTGGAAGGCTGAGGTGGAAGGACTGCCTGAGCCTAGTTAGTCAAGGCTGCAGTGGCTGTGAGTGTGCCACTGCACCCCAGTCTGTGTGACAATGAGACTCTAACACACACACACACACACACACACACACACACACACACACACACACACACAGAAATGGCTTTTTAAAGCACCAGACACACAAAGGAGCAGTTGCCACAGGGTTCCTTTCAATACCCAGCTTTCTAAAGGACTACAAAACGTGTTTGGTGTTGGAAAGTTTTCTCTTTGCTTTACAAAACCATTCACCTGCAGACACAGAGCTAAACTAGGACATCTTCAGAGTTCCTTTCTAACATTAGGATCTATGATTTTTTCCTCAAAGAGGAGACAGCAGTCACTTCAGTGCAGAGATAAAAATATTAGACTAATTTTAAATAAACCAGGGAATAAAAAAATCCTCACTCTCCTTTGCTACCTCACAGTGGGAATGGATAGAAAAAGTTTCCAGAGCAGAGCTACAAATCAGATAAAAATGAGATTCTAACAGAATGTCAAGCTAACTAAAAAATGCATTTGTGATCATAAAATAGCTAAATAACACTATTCCTGTTACTTATGGGTTAAAAAATTTGTGCAGCCTGCGATGGTGGCTCAAGCCTGTAATCCCAGCACTGTGGGAGACCAAGGCGAGAGGATTCCCTGAGCCTAGGGGTTCGAGACCAGCCTGGGCAACTTGGTGAGACCGTGTCTCTATAATAAATCAAAAAAAATTAACTGGGCATGGTGGCGTGTGCCTGTAGCTCCAGTTACTCGGAAGGCTAAGGCAGAAGGATTGCCTGAGCCCAGCAGGTTGAGGCTGCTGTGGCCATGAGCTCCGAAAAAACAACAAAAAAACAAAACTTGTAGTCTCTGCTGGCAACTACTCATAATATTGATTAAAATGGATTTTTAAAAAATTTTTCTGAAACTTTCAGAACACAACTTTTTTTTTTTTTAAGAAGCAGGGACTCACTCTGCAGCCCAAGCTGAAGTGCAGTGGCACGATCATAGCTCACTGCATCTTGGAACTCTTGGACTCAAGAAATCCTCCTACTTCAACCTCCCAAGTTGCTAGGACTACGGGCATATGCCACCATGCCCAGCTAAGTTTCAAAAAAAATTTTTTTTGTAGCAATGAGGACTCACTATGTTACTCAGGCTGTTCTCGATCTCCTGAGCAAGCAATCCTCCTGTCTCAGCCTCTCAAAGTGTTGGGATTAAGGTGGGAGCCACTGTGCCTGGCTCAGAACATAAGATTTCTTTAATGAGAATTTACTTATACTAATGTAACACTTCAGAATGATAAATATTTTCACATTTTCTCCAACATTTAACACATTTTCTAAAATAAATAAACGGTACAATCAGCATATATACTCTCACTTCATAGAGATGTTATGTAAACCATGGTCAGTAGTTTTCAATGGTATGCTTTGCAGAGTTCTGGGATTCTGTAAATATTTGATTTGATTTTCTTCAAGTAAGTGCCTTTAAGCTAGGATAGTAAAATAACACCGAAGCACAATTGTTTTGCATACCATATTTTAATACAATGCAGGGAATTAATTCATTAGCCTATACTGCTAAATTAACTTTCCTGTGGTCCTAGGAATAAAGCTATTTCTGCTATCTTTGTAAAACTAAAGTCTCCCAAGGATTAGGGTGAACCTTGTAAAATCAACCAATATAAACTGTTAACACCTGCAGCTACTTATCTGTGTAGTTCAGGTTTTTCAAATACTTCATAAATAAAATAAAGCGGAGTCCATGGCTCTTTTAAACTAGGTTTTTCTGTTGTTCAAAATAGTCTTTTCTCTTTTTTTTTGCCACTAACTCTATAAAGAAGTTTGCATTATAAAAGTTAACACTATTTAAACATTACTTTAAAAAAATCTGTTTTACATATTGGATATCATGTAAGACTGTGTTTGAAAAAGAGATTTCTTTTCCTAGGAAATAAGAGACTGCTTGGAGAGATCATTTCTAAGGGTGATTATTAGTTTGATATCTTGGCGATAATATGAAAAATAGTCAAAACGACTTGACACATGTTAAATCTTTTTTCTTCTTCTTCTTCTTCTTTTTTTGAGTTGGAGTCTCACTCTGTCACCCAGACTGGAGTGCAGTGGCCGCTCCCAGCCACTGCAGCCTCTACCTGCTGGGCTCCGGCGATCCTTCCGCCTCAGCCTTCCAAGTAGCTGGA
>CAUYQG010231814.1:0-14921 GCA_963574415.1 Tarsius wallacei | reverse complement strand
TTGCATTGAATCTGTAGATTGTCTTTGGTAGGCGCAATTTTATTTGTGAATTACACCTCAATAAAGCTGTAAAAATTTTAAAAATAACACTGATTTGTGGAAACAACTACATGACCAAATAAATAAATAAATAATTTTTTTAAAGAACAATTATTTAATTTTCTGAAGATAGTTATTAGATTCTTGGTAAGTATTTTCAATATCAACAAATATCAAGAGAAACCTTGTTATTGGTCTGTACTTGGGTGACAAAATTATAAATTATGATAAGATTATGAAGATCTTGCTTTCAAATGGCATCCAATCGACAGGTGTGGCAAGCCTGTACAATATTGACTCTAATGATAGGCAGAGTGGTGTGTATAGCTAGTCAAAATAAACGGAGTATGTCACCAAATATAATTATCACCCAGATGTTAAGGAAGATTTACAAAGAAATTGGTATTTTAAGTGAGCCTTAAAGGATGGGAAGGACAAGCACAGACTGAGGTGAAAGGCAATTTAGAATAAGAATAACTTATACATATGGACTGCTCAGTGTCTATGATGAGGTTGTTGCAGGGTTACTGATAAGAAGGTATGAGGGAATGGGATAAGAAAAAGAGTATGGGTACAAACAAAAGGAGATCTGGACTGTCTTACTGAAGCTTTCAAAATTTGTGGTATTGATAATGATATATTATTGTAGAAGTTGGGGTATGCTCTAACAGAAACAGCAGTGTAAAAAAAAAATTGTATCTTGAGGTGGGTATCTTAGGTAAAATACTTTCCCTTATTTTAAAGTTGAAAAAATAGACATGTAGAGTTTAACCAATGTACCCAAAAGTTATATAATACACTTTGGAAGTGGTGGACTTGGCTGTGAAACTCAGAGACTCTGGCTCATTGATTCAATGTTCTTTATCGCTCCTCACTTCTCTGCCTCTCTGATGAAGACTTGACAAAGGAAATAAAATATTTGGCATGAGGCACAAATAGAGGTGCTGAATACTTAGGACTTTGGTACTGCTTTAGTGTGGCAATAAGGAGAGTAAGAGATGGAGAGAAGTTAAGATAATTTCAAAATCATTGTACATGAGTAAAAAGATTTTGTCAATATTAAACAAAGAAAGGATAAATGTGAATAAAGGTAAGTGCTTTTTGTAACTTGTTTTCATTTACTTTTTTCCATAATAGATTAGGTGGGGCTGAGTTGAGAACAACAGGACTTTGAGTGATAATATTTAGTAGTTTGAATATTCTTTACTTCATTTATTAATAAAATCATCAGAAGAAAATTTTCCTTTTTGGAAATTCTATTTCATTTTATGTATATGATTGCAATAATTTCAAAATAATAACCACAGGTAAACCCTCAGACAGGCACACACACAAAAATGCAGAGTATATTTTTTTTATTATGAATAGCAAATGGCATAGAAGCATTAATTGGTGATGTGGAACAATAAGCTCGGCCTGATTGTAACACTAATAGCTTTAATATAGGTAGAAAAAAATTCAGAATTGTTTTATTTGTCTATATCTGTAAAGCTATTTAAAAATACATACAAAAAAATCTGTAAAATGTCTTTTGTTGTTTTACAAAATCTTTCATACCCGTTAAAAATATCAGGTCTCATTTTTAATTTATAGTTGGACAAAAGTATTTTACTATATAGCTTTGAAGTAACTCATAAAAAAAGGTAAAATATAGCTGGGCTCGGTGGCTCAGCCTGTAATCCCACGCCTTGGGAGGCTGAGGTGAGTGGATTGCCTGAGACCGCGGGTGCGAGACCCGCCTGGGCAGGCGAAACCTCATCTCTACAATAAATCAAAAAAATTAGCCGGGCGTGGTAGCGCGCGCCTGTAGTTCCAGCTACTCGGAAAGCTGGTCGAGGCTGCGGTGGCCGGGAGTGGCCACTGCACTCCAGTCTGGGCGACGGAGTGAGACGCCAACTCAAAAAAAAAAAGGTAAAATATAATCTACTGCTATTTACTTTGGGCTCTCCCATAGAACATGCTTTTGTTAATTGAATGTGAGCAGAAATGACTCAGCAAAAATTTCTAGATTAGTCCTTAGGATATCTTGCATATTTCAGTTGATGCTCTCGTGTTCACACCCTCGCCATTAAAAAGTTAAAGGAAAAAAAAGCTTCAGTCATTCCCACAGGACCCTCAAAGTTGAAAGAGACATGTAGAGTCAAGCCTCCCCCAGCTGATCTTTAGGATGAAGTAGAGTTTCCCCAGTCAGCTTGCAAACACATGAAAGAGTAATACATTTTTATTGTCTTTTACCATCAATTATTTTAAGTTGTTATACAGCAATAGTTGACCAAAACACCTTCTGTGTAAATACAAGTAACAGTTCTATTTATGCTTACGAAAAAATTTGCTTATTTATAATAAAAATAGCACAAAGTAAGTATTCTGTCATTTGTCCAGAGCTTGCTGAAGGTTTGCCCAATAATACTCATAAACACTATATTATGAGCTTCCAAACCAGAGAAAAGCAAGAGAGAGATTCCACTGCAAGAAACATATAATCAATATGCTGTATTTCTCTCTGGCACTTTAGAGAAGATAGAGACTAGTGCCGACCAATTGATTATTCTATTTTAACATATTGCTTTTTTTGCAAGTTGGTTTTCTGAAGTAGGCTACGTACTTAGATACTTTTAGGATAACCCTTGAACTATTATCAATTTGTCCTACTAAAATTTTGACTTCTTCACAAAATTCCAGAAGTTCTTTATAAAGTGTATTGGCACTTAACCTCAATTCTCTCCACGAAAACTTCCAAAGCATCCTTTAAAATACTTTGATATTAAAATAATTACTAAAATATTTCAAGCCATTTTAAAATGTTGTCTAAATTTTAGAGTTCTGTGTTCCTAAATATTCATATTCAAGACAAAATTATACTTCCACTTATCTCCAGTTTAGCTGAGATGGATTATGGTATAATATTTCCAAGGACACCCATAACAGAGGGGAAAGATTAACCCAAACAGCTATTTTCTCTGGCATCAATGATCCTCTGGCCAGAAGCCCCAACTTCACTTCTGATCCCGTTCTTTTTTTAGATTGGGCAATGCTAAGTGCTGCAATGTTCACATTATAATCATTAAATCCATTTGAACACACCCTGTGTTTCAGAGACTCATAGCGGCCTTTGGGCTTTATTCAGTGAATGTTCTAAATCAGGATCACAGGTACTTATTAGAAGAATGGTAAAGAATAGACATAACCAGAATTTTATCTTAACTTTACCTGAGAAAAATGGATAAAGAAAAATAAAGAAGAAGATCATTTTTCTATTTCTAGTTTTTAGCACTAGTCTCAGGTAAAATATTAACATGGGCACAGTGCCGTCTTCTTTCAGGAAAAAAAATCACAATGTTAAAGTTGCCAGTTGACTATATACTCTCTTGTTTTCCTTTATGCACAGTTTACTCTTCCATTGCACATATTCATTTATCCCACTTATTTGTGTTGAGTGCTTAGTATGTGTCAAGAATGGTCCTAGGATTGGTGCATACATCAGAGATAAAAATGGACCAGGAGCTTTGTCCCTGGAAAGACAGTAACCAGTAAAAAATAGATAATCAAATATGAAGTTAAGAGTTAAAGTGCTATGACAAAATAGATCTGAGAAGAGAGGTAAGGTTGTATGCATTGTAGAGATTAAAAGTAGTGGACACGCTACGTCTCATTGAGAAAGTGACCAGAGACACCACACTTACTGAAGAAGGGGAAAAATGCACGAGCAAGAGAATCTGAGAGAATAGTCAATGCAAAGGTCCTGAAGCAGAAAGTGCCTAGGGTATTCCAGGAACTTCAAAGATTCACATGTAATGATCATGGGGAAAAGAAATAGGAGATGGCATCAGAAGAGAGTAAGGAGCTAGATCATGCAGCGCTTGGAAGTCATTGTTAAGACTTTGACTTTGACTTTGTGAGTAAAGAAGTGAGCACCAAAGTATATGAAGCAGATAGATGACATGTAATGACATCCTTAAAATATTTTGGCCTGCCGGGCTCAGTGGCTCAGCCTGTAATCCCGCGCCTTGGGAGACTGAGGTGAGTGGATTGCCTGAGCCCGCGGGTTCAAGACCCGCCTGGGCAGGCGAAACCTTATCTCTACAATAAATAAAAAAAAATTAGCCGGGCGTCGTAGCGCACGCCTGTAGTTCCGGTTACTCGGAAGGCTGAGGCAGAAGGATTGCCGGAGCCCAGCAGGTCGAGGCTGTGGTGGCCGGGAGCGGCCACTGCACTCCAGTCTGGGCGACGGAGAGCGACGCCAACTCAAAATATATATATATATATATATATATTTTTTGGCCTTTGTGTTGAGGGAGGTTAAGAGAGATGTAAGGATACAAACAATAAGACAAATTAAGATTATTGTAATAATCTAAATAAAATGATAGTTGCATGGACCAGAGTGCTAACAATGGGATGCTGTGGGAAGTTAATATTTCTTGAGGGTAGAGATAATGTGATTTAATAGGGGATATAACAGAATGAAGGGAGGCAAGGGTGTCTCAGGGTTTCATCCTAAACACCTGGAAGTAAATCACTGACTTTAACTGAATTGAGAAAGTTGGTGGAAGCAGGTTTGGGATTGAGACAGGGGCATGCTCCGCACATTCATTCCTAGTTTTCCAGAGTTTTCCAATGTGTTTCTCTTCTTCTTATGAAATTCTTCTTGAATATTGTCTTTGAGGGGTTGAAAGCTATAGACATAGTTTAATAATCAAGGGAAATGATTGCATAAATGACCTAGATTGGCTCAATCTAAGCAGCAGGTAAACTTTATCTTATATCTGATACTACACAGGGTTGGCAAACCTGTACTTCACTTACCCTGAGGAATCTGAAAAGGATTGATGGACAAGTGAAAAACAAAATGAAACAGTAGTGCCAAATTTGTTTCTTTCTGCAGAGTGAGCCAAAAAAGATTTTTGATTGATTATAAAGGGCTGGCCACTCTTCAGTAATAGCTGTAATACTTAAGTAAAAATGAATAATAAACTTAGAAAACATTAGTCTGTTCCACACTCTTCTGATGCATTGATAACCACCTATTTTTCTTTTGAATTGTGTTATTATTTTGTTTGTCTTCTTTGTAAGCATATATAGCAGAATAAGTAGGTTAAAGAGTACACAAAATAGAAGGAATATATTCTAGTGTTCACTAATATAGTAGGAAAATTATAGTTAACATTAGTTAATTGTATTTTTCAAAATAGCTAGAAGAGAAGAATTATAATCTTCCCAACATACAGAAAAACGTGTTTGAGGTGATGGATTTCCCAGTTGCCCTGATCTGATATCATACATTGTATATGGGTATCAAAATATCACATGTACCACTATTATATATCAGTTAAAAATATTTTAAAAAGAATTAGAGCTTGTGTTTATTTGTTGATCATTCTAAAAATGCTGGCAATAGACTTTCCAATAATGAAATGTCTTTGAACTCTCATTCTAGGTGCACAGAGAGGCCTGAAGCTGTGACATGGGCAAGGTTCTGCAAAGTGAGGCAAGGGGGTAACTGTATGCTGATACTGTGACTGCTGTGTGGTAATGGGATGTGTGGTTGAGGTATCTGTGAAATATAAGAGTCCAAAGCCAATGAGGGGAAGAGGGAAGAAAGCAGCATAGTAAATTTGGACAAAGGTCCAAGTTGGTGGGCAAGAGGTAGAAGCCAATTTAAAGCTAGGAGTTTGACATTGAATCCAGCAAGAAGATATATATTATATATATGATTTATATAAACTGCTGTCTAAACTAATAGAGCCCACAAATTGTTCCTCAGAGCCACACATTTACCCTACACTCTTTGCTTCTCCTTCTTCCTCTTTTCTCACCCTTTCCCTCTGTGAGAGGCAATATTACTTAGTGAATAAGAAAGTTGCCTCCTAACAGATGTACACCCATGTTCTGACACTTATTGGCTTTGTACAGGAACCTTAGTCTTCCCACTAATTAAGGAGGCCTACTAAGAGTAAACACCTTGTGGCTTTGTTTTAAAGTTAAAAACAAAAAAAAAGTTTTGGAGAGTCATACACAATCTTTGAGAATTGTGTATTTTAAATGTGCATAGCCTTTTCTTTAGAAATTTCATTAAAAAGTTTACATTTGATAATTTGCAATTAACACAGAGCTTGACATAGTACAAATGCTGAGTAGATGTGAGTTGCTTTTTTGTTATTGTTGTTATACTCCTTGACAGGAAAAGCCATTTTGACTTTCAAACAAAATACTTGGAGTTTGAAAGATTGACTTCACATGGGAAAACAGTTTTGTTCTATACTGCTCTTAAATTCCTCATTCAAGTCTTTTTTTGATGCCACTAATATTTATAGGAATAAGCTGTACGTTCCAATGACTAATTTTACTAGTTACTCCCCAGGAAGTAACATATAACTTTGGCAAATATTTACCATGTCTCTCTGATGTTTTCTTTGATATATTTAAAGGCCTTTAACCTTAACAATAGGTAGTTTAAATAGCTGACTTTATAGTAACTGAGATTAAAGCATCATTATAATAAATATTCCTAGGTAGCTAAAATCATATTTCTTGCCATTGAAAAAAAATGTTTTCAGATAAACACGAAGTAGACTAAGAGCACTATGACACAATTGGTATAGTTAAGTTTTAAAGTCTATCATTTAAAAATATCACTCTGAAATATTTGTAGTACTGCTTAGGGGTATGTATTTATTCCATAATTCCATTTTTATGCTTCTATTCATGTAAAACTTTAGCACTCAAAATTTTCAATAGAAATACGGTAAAAATGTTTTGCCTCATTGCTTAACTGCACGTAAAAAAGATGAGCTGAGAAAGAAAATGTAACTGCCTTTCAAATACAATGTGCTTTGAAACAGAAAACTGCACTGGGCCATAGAATCCCCTGTACACTGTTTCCTTCCCTTAAGCCAACACTTAGCATTTTATTTCTATGTCTGTAACTGCTATTAGACTTTAAGTCTGTTTTATTTGTCTTGGCAGTGTTTCTTGCTCACTTCACTCGTCTTTTTTCTCATAGTTTTCGTCACTAGTAGGCCCCAAGAAACGTGTTTTGAAAACATGAAGTACTGCAATGTTTTCCTTCCCCTTTTTTGAAAACTAATTATGTTCAGGCAGTGTTTTAAGAGCTGGACATAAGACAAAGAACAAAACAAACTGAACTCCTGTCCTCAGTGTGCTCATATCATCATAATGATGGAGACTTGGCATTTGTGATGCCATATGGCATCCACTTGGGAGTGAGATTTGTCTGCCTGAGTGAAGGGAAAGTTTCTCATGAAACTCTTGGATTATCTCTGCAAAGGGCAGAGTAAGTCCTGTTCCACTGTCTCTTCCATATACAAAGTATTTTGGGAAGGAAAGCATAAATGCCAAAGAATTCAAGTTAGACATCAAAAAAATGAAAAAAAAAAATGAATTTGAAAGGCTCTATCCCTTTGGTGCATCATTAAGAAGTGGGTGCTGATATAGTGGATAAGAGCGTACTGATGGATCAATTTATGGGGAAAATAACTACATGTAAAGTAAAAACTCTGTAAGAATTACCTTCACTATACAGACTGGCCTCATATATTTATATAGAAGAGGGGTAAAAAAAGAAATAAAAATGTCTGCACTTGGATATGTGAAATACACACTTAGTTTGCAACCCGTGGTAGTACCTGTCGATACCTAATGTGAAATTGGGAACGTAGTTCTCTTCTTTATATGGTTTCACGGGGTATTTGAAGTGTTATGTAAGTGTGAATCTGTGTGTGTTGTGTGCTTTGCCTAATAAATCACAGGTTGCCCGAATATTTTTTTTAAAAGAATATATGTTCATCTCACCTTGACCACAAGACTCAAATGGCACTAGGCCCTGTAATAGTCAGTGAGTCAGTGTTCTCCAGAGAAACAGAATATATATATTCTATTGGTTCTCTGTCTCTCTCTCTCTCTCTCTCTCTCTCTGTCTCTGTGTGTCTGTCTCAGTCTCTCTCTCTCTTTCTCTCTCTGTTTTTATCTTCCTGCTACCCTCCCATATATCAGTCATGCATTTGTAGTATGGTAGAAAATTATGTGAAGCGTTTGTGCTAGCTTTCCCACACCTCTTTCTCTGTGTCTCTGTCTCTCTGCTTCCTCCTACCACCTATACTGATTAGTCATATATTAGGGACACAGTAGAAAATTACAAGGATGATCTATAGGCATGTTCTTTCTGTAATGCTTCTCTGCTGAGGCCAGGATAATTATAGTTACACCTTGTCAAGGGATGATGGTCATTCAGACATTGCTGGAGAGGGCCTGGAATTGTTCACAAGAAGCAAAGCACTGCAAGAGACAGATTTGAGGAGAGAATTTGACAGCACGACGAACTGTCCCAGGCACAGATGTGATATAAAGCTTTTTCCTCCCCAAAATAAGAATAAAAATGTAACAGAGACAGGTTTGTGTGGGTAATTCAGTTTGGGGTAAGACAAGACAGACATTTGTATTTGTTCAGAAAGTCCGTTGGCTTGATCTGAAAGATAATTTGGACTCAGCTTATTTCTAAAACTTCCCTGACAGCAAATAAATGTTCAGTTTATATTTATCTAGACAAAGACTGACTCCATGTCTGTGGATTTACTTCTATCTACACAGGAGGTGTGCTCTCAAAATGAAGATTATAAGTCTTTCGTTTTGTTAAAAAGCATACATTCTTCCAGTGTTTTCTATTTTTCTGTACAGCCCCATCAGTTAGTATAGCATATACTAAATAAATCTTTCTTGAAGAAATACAAGTAGGTGCTGTGCCAGGGACAATGATGTTTTACATCTACTCAAGAAATTTGCTCTTTTAAAAGAGTTATATTATCATTACCTTTGCAAAGGCAAATGAAACTGTTTGATCTGGATTTATTTGTCTGTTCTGTCTTTCATGAATATCTGGATATTTTAAAGGAAAGAAGGCCTTAAGGTAGGAATAATGAGCATTTTCCTCTGAGCACAAGGCATACTTCATTCCAAATATACTTGATTTTTAGTCAGGGTTTCCAGGCTTTCATTTATCTTTACTTAAATTCACATGTGCAACTGAAAGCTAAAGGTCACTTTATTTACCAAAACCAAAATGTCAACAAATAAGCATTCCTTCTCCTGCCTCTTCAAATCAGCATGCACAAAACATCACACAATGCTGTAAAACCTTCTCCACAGAGATATTAAATGAATGTATTAATCCATACAAAATATGTTAATTCTGGGTCTATTTAGCCCACAGGAATGGAAAGGATAATGTGTCTGGAATCAAAACCTTGTGTTCTAAATAATTCTTTTGTAAGTCTTATTGAGCAGGAATCCCTGGGAATAATTGTAGTAATTCTGGATGATCTGACCTAGGAAATAGAACACATGGGTTCTGAAGCCAGTGGAACTATTAAATGCCTGTGTAGCTGTAGACAAACTGCTTTAACCTGCTTGTACTCATATTTTACCCCCTTTAAAAATGGGGATAACGTTCACCTTAAGAATAATTGCCGTAAAAAAAGAGGATACTAGAAGTGGTAAGATTTTGATACTTTACAAAAACTAAAAAATATAAACTGCAGTCACAAATTGAATTAGCTATTGATGATGATGATGTGCTGTGATAACCATGAGCACAGACTCTGTTGATTACACTTTCAGTGTCCCTGCTGATGTGCACACACTGTGAATAGTCAACGCTTTCTGCCATTCGGAAACTGCTTTTAAAAATCCTATAATGTGCCAGCCACTAGGGTAAATGTTGTACAAGATAATGATAAACTGTAACAACTCCTATTATTGTAGATAGAATCTGTGTTTGACATTGGGAAATCAATGGGAAGCTATATTAGCATTGGATCAATGTTGTGATAGAAAGCAAAGGGGGATTAGGGACCACTTATGAGTTACACTGAACCCCGGTGTTCAGGAGGAAATCTCTTCCAGAAGAAGGGACTGGCTGTTGTCGTGATGGTTGCTGGGTGTTGTTAGAAGTCAGGGTACTGTTTTTAGAGAAAGTTTGGTAAGTAAAGGTTCAAATGCAACATACAATTCTCTGACTTTCATGGAAAGTAGTATGTTAATTTCTTCTATACTATGACTCTTAAAAAGCATTCTTAAACTGAAAAAAAAATGTGCATTAAATGGGGTTTATAGGGAAAATAGTATTGGTGCAGGTCACCCCAATTCTAATGTTAACAGAAACGCTGTTAGCTAATGCTAAAGAAATGAGTGCAGTCCAAATAAAAATACCAACATAGTTAAAGAAGACATTCTACATCTTACAGAATCACACAAACGAAAACTGCTTTGGAAAAAAATATAAAACTTTGCAAAGAAAAGGAATAAGCAGCTTGAGGAAACAGGTTTAAGAAAAGCTGAAGCTGCTGGGTCATGGGGACAAGGTCAAAATGCATGCAACTCAGGAAAATGACTCCCTAAACAGAACAGGTGGTCCATCTGAACCACAGGAGGAGAATGGGCATGACACACAGGCCTGTTGTCCTCAATTGCTTGCTGTGCTTGGCTGATATTACACAAAAATTATCAGGCTGGGAAAAATCACATTTGAACTAATATGATTCCTTCATTATGCTCATATCAGTCCCCTATTTATCAAGCACATGGGAGCTTACTCACATCACAAAAACTCACATTGTAGCAGAAGAGAGTATTGAGATATGTATTAAATGTGATGATGGATGTGATTATGTTGCTTGCCACATTTCCTGGCATGTTGTACTTCATCAAATTTTTTTTTTTAACTATATGGCCCCTTGAACTCCTCTCAAATCCAACAGTTCTTAATGGTATTGTATAGGGGAAACTGGGCTCACTTTGCACAGTTCCTTAGCTCCCCTGTAATTGGTGAGTCCATTCTTTGCACTAATCCACTCACTTTTCACTCCTTTATTCAGAAAGGGTGTTACTTACCTAACTTAAAGAGTATATTTGAATAGGAAACTGGGGACCAATTGCTTTTTATTAATAGAACACTGGTTTCATGCCTAAATATACCACTTTATTGAATCTTAAAAGTCAAAATGTGGGCTTTTTTTTGTATTGTTTTCATTTTTTTTATGGTCCAGTAAAAGAAGAAAACAATAAAGCTCCTGAAGGTGTAATACTCTGCCCAAAGACACTTAGCTAACAGTTGTTAGACTATAAATCCAGGAGTATCTCTGACATTTATACTCCTTTCTTCCACACTTACTAGTGCTAAATGATAGCAATAAAAGTCTCATTCACTTCAATGTTAACTTGTTGTCATATAGAAATTGAAGTTTTTCTCTAAAGTAACAAAAGTATGTGCTAGATTTTAATAATCATGTGGGAAGGAGGAATAGTGTTCTTATAATACTTCAATTTCTTGAGTTTCACATCCAGAATTCCACTTATAAAAATCTCTAGAAAACAGCTGTTGAGGCATTGTCTTTCAGTGGATTCTCTTGTCATGCAACCTTTGGCCCTACTCATAAACAGAGCTGGTAAAACTTCTTATTGAAATGGGAAAGACTTACCTCAGTTTTTAAGAGCTTTAAGAAATGTTGAAGAGTGTTTGGGTTCTTGCCTAGTTTTGTTTTTTTATAAGCATCCTAGAGATTCCTATAGTACTTTTCTTCAGCAACAAAAATATGTTGAAAAGGATCGGTTCATTGTTAAGTACAGTATAGCTCCTTAACTCATGAAAAATTTGGATAAAAAATCCACAGTTTTCTTGCATACAAACACAAAAGAAACCTACTCTATGTGGGGTGTTGTGGACTTAATGGTTGTGTCCAGCAAAGTTCATATGTTGAAATCCTAACCCCCAAGGTTATAATATTGGGAAGTGAAGCCCTTTGGAGGTAATTAAGTTATGAGAAAAGAGCCTTCATGAAAGAGATTAGTGTCCTTATAACATAGACCAGAGTGAACTCCCTTCCCTCTTTCAACATGTGAGGACACAGTGAAAAAACAGCAATCTATGAACTAGAAAGTGGTCTCTCACCAAACACCCAATTTGCCAGAACCTTAATCCTGTTCCTTCCAGCCTCCAGAACTGTAAGAGGTAAATTTATGTTGTTTATAAGTCACCAAGTCTATGGAATTTTTTAGAAGCTGAATGGACTAAGACATGGGAGCTCTAACTCCAAGTTGTGTACAATTTGTTGGCAAAACAGATCTATTTCTTATATCACAGTCATGTAATGTTTGGCCTCAATTCTCAAATATCTCCCTTATTTATTTATTATAATAATTTATTTTGTTTGCAATTTAGCAATTCATTTAATTTTTCTATATGCTGAGAATATAGTGGTAAAATACAACACAACTTATGGGTTCCTGTTTTTGTGGATTATACATCCTGGTTGTGGTATTATAGAGAAGTTTGGAGGAGAATTTATAAGCAATGCCTGCTTTAATTTCAGAAATGCCGGGCTTGGTGGCTCAGCCTGTAATTCCGCACCTTTGGGAGGCTGAGGTGAGTGGATTGCCTGAGCCCGCGGGTTCGAGACCCGCCTGGGAAAGCGAGACCTCATCTCTACAATAAATAAAAAAAAAATTAGCCAGGAGTGGTAGTGCGCGCCTGTAGTTCCAGCTACTTGGAAGGCTGAGGCGGAGCCCAGCAGGTCGAGGCTGCGGTGGCCGGGAGCGGCCACTGCACTCCAGTCTGGGCAACAGAGTGAGACTCCAACTCAAAAAAAAAAAAAAAAAATTCAGAAATATTTCATTTGAGAAATGATAAGGAATAAAATGACTTAAGTAGAATTAGAATTCATTATCATGTAATCTGGAAAGAGAACATGTTTTCTTGTCTAAATATCAGTCATTTAAAAATATGATACTTTTTCAAAGACTGAATTTATTCGGTTAGCCCTTAAGAGGTTTTTCTTGAGCAGTGTGAAGAAGAAGAGGCAAGAATGACCCCTGGACCGACCAAAGCCCGCGTGCCGCTCCATCCCCGCATCCAACGCCTTAGTTCCGCTGCCATCACCACCATGCCCAAGAGAAAGGTACGTGGCGCGGGGGCCCCAGGCGCTGGGCTGCCACTGCCGCCGCCGCCACCACCGCTGCTGCCGCCGCCTCGTCGGCTGAGGGGCACGAGAATCGGCGCCCGGCAGGAGTAGGCGCAGCCGCCCGGCGCAGGAGCTCGAGGCGGTGTCGGGCGGCCTCGGGCTAACCCTGCTCTGCTCGTCTGCCCGCGGGCGCCAGAGGCCATATTGGAGGAGCGGCGGCCGCGGCGGGAGGAGCCATGTTGGCGGCTGTTTATCCCGCTCCCCTCGGGCTCGGCGCGCCCTCCCCGTGCCCCCTCCCCCATCGCCAGTTCCCCTTCCCTCCCCTCCCTGCGGGCGGGCAATTCAAACCCGAAAGGGCGGGAAGGCGGCGCTCGGGGTTGGCGGGCGGGGGAACGCGCTGCCGCCAAAAAACCGCCGCCGTGAGGGGGCGGGGCCGCTCCTCGAGGGCGGGGTTTGTGGCGTGTGGCCCCGCCTCCCTCGCCCACGTTCCCCGCTCACGAGACGCGCGCCGCCGCCGCCGCCCACGAGTTCCCCCGGCTGCGCGCGCCTCCTCGCTCCCGCCCTCGACGGCTGCCATGGCAACGGCGCTCGGCTCCGCCTCCGGAGGGGGTTTGTTTGCACCATATGCAGCTGTTGCTCCAGCCTGGCGCGGTGGCGCGGGCCCTGGCCGCCCTCACCGGCCTTGCTCCAGCTTAGCCCGCGGCCCGGGGCTCCCGACACCCGCCCTCCCGTGCTCGCTTTGGGCTTAAACAAATGAGAACGCTTACAGCTTCCTAAGCACTTCGATTATTTGCATCGGAGCTGGGCATGGCAAAATCTGACGATTCCTATGTGTCCTAGAATTGTGTGGACGACATCTTTAATTTTCTTTTTAGGATTTCATTAAATGCAGAGAAACACTAAGAATTGCCTCAGATTTGATTTTGTTTTTTGCAGGCTGAAGGGGATGCTAAAGGAGATAAAGCCAAGGTGAAGGACGAAGTAAGTCCTTAATTTATTGCTTTTTCAAAGATTATACGAAGCCTTGGACTAGTAAAGACCATAGGGCTCATTTGGTGGTAATTAGGTATGACCCGTGTCCTGAATTTACCTGAATAAGGTCTCTTCTTATAGTTGAGAGCAGATTGACATCAAAACTTGTTTTTGAAGGGATTCACCTCTCTTATTTTAAACTTTTTCATTTTCTTCATTAGCTGGGCATGGTGGCGTGTGCCTGTAGTTCCAGCTACTTGCAAGGCTGAGGCAGAAGGACCACCTGAGCCCAGTAGGTTGAGGCTACGGCATCAGCATGCCACTGCACTCCAGTCTGGGTGAGAGTGAAACAAAAAAAAAAAAGAAAAAAAAGAATGGAGTCACCATTATGCAGAATTAAGTTAAGGCACTGAAGGATAGTCCTCATTCTGTGAAGATAATTAAAAATTACAGCATCAGCACTTACCTTAGCTGGGGCCTTCTTAGGCTTGGGCTCTGGCTTTGGAGGAGCAGGTTTCTTTGTTTTGCAGGAAGGGGGGGAAAAAAAGAGAACATTAGTACAATGGACCAAAGAAAAGAACCCACAACCAGCCCCACAATAGAGAAGTTTCTTCTGTGTCTCAAAGGTTTTGTGGTTCTAAAGAACGTCAGAACCTTCAGAAGCCCACTCAGATAACACTGTGAAACATCCCAGTGTCCCACTTTGGCTACAGCCTTCAGAATTTTGAACCAGCAAACCCCAAAGGGGCAAGAGTCCAAAGTAAAGTGGATCATTCATAACCAACCACTAACCATAATTCATGGGAAACAAAGGAGATTGTTTTTCAATGTTTTTTAGTTTCAGGGATAAATATGAAAATTTAAAAGCATGCAAACTTACAGCAGACAACCTTGCAGATCTTCTCTGGGGTTCGCCCTTCACCTTGACTTTATCTCCTT
>CAUYQG010231808.1:0-39058 GCA_963574415.1 Tarsius wallacei | reverse complement strand
GCCTGGCTGATTTTTGATTTATTGTAGAGATGAGGTCTCGCCAAGTTGCCCAGGCGGGTCTCGAACCCGCGGGCTCAGGCAATCCACTCACCTCAGCCTCCCAAGGCGCGGGATTACAGGCTGAGCCACCGAGCCCGGCTTACTTGTGTCTTATACTCTGTGGATAGCTGACTCATTTTCCTAAATCTATGCTGTCCAGTGTGTTAGTCACTAGCTATGTGTAGCTGCTTAAATTTGAATTAATTAAAATTAGATAAAATTTAAGTTGCTCAGCAACTTAGTTGTATTAGCCACACTTTAAGTACTAGGCTACCTTCTCTAAGAGTAAAGGACTTGACTGTCAGCAAGTAGGATTTGTGTCACTATAGGGCAATCAGCCCAAGTGGTAAAAGTTTTTGGAAAGGATTCTGACTAGCTGGACTGGGTTATGTGCACAATCTGATCTCTCAAGTGGTTTGGAAGGCAGAATGAGAGAAATGGGTGGCTTCTTCCATTTAGATGTCATGGCTGAAAAGGGAGGTGGATAGTACACCTGGAGAAGATGTGCCTGTGTAATTTCCTTCAATTCATTGCATTGGCCTTAAATGTTACCATTAGATGTGTTTTTGTTTGTTTTTTGTTGTTTTTTTCAGTAGCTTTAGGGGTACAAATGACTTTTGGTTACATGGCTGCATTGTATAGTGATGAAGTGTACCCTCCACTATTTTAAGTGTAGACTTCACTATTTTGAAAAATGTGTATACCTGTATAATCTTTATAACCATGTACCTATTAAGATATGAGGGCTAAACCTGACCTTTTTTCTGTTATCCGTATTTCTAACTAAAAGGTCTGGGGAGTCACTGTCTGAAAGGACTCACCAGACAGGGTTTGATTGACCCTCTTACCCTATATCCCAAAGTTTGCTTTTCAACTTGAGTGTGGCATAACATCAAACAACAAATAAAGGTATATGGCCCTGCAAAAGTCATCTCTTGTGGATTCCCAGACACAGAGGAGCCTTGTAAGACATGTTTCTATCCTCCCTGAATCTGTCACATATAGTAGGGCTTCAGTTACATATCAACCAACCTGGTGTTTTCCATTCCCTTATTATAACAAAACATCTCTCCTACTGATTTCCCAAATTCCTTGGAGAAGAACTGCAACTTGCAGTCAAGAAATCTTTGAATCGGTCTATGTCCTACAAGTCTCTCCCCCCACTTGGAAATATCCCTCCTTTCTGGGTCAAACCAATGAAAATATCATTTGTGATGATTTGTGGTTTCTTGTAATTTCTGCCTTCCTAAAATGTATATAACCAAACCACCATTCAGTCAAAGTAGACACATGTTTTTAGGAACTCCTGAGGATGGGTGTTCTTGGGTTTGAATCCTCAAGATGTTTAGGATGGCCAGAATAAACCATCTTAAACAATTTTTCAGAGTTTAGTATCTTTTTTTGCCAATAGACATAAAATTTCGACTACCCCAGAAAATTCCCTCAAACCCCTTTCTACCCAAACTCAATCCTCCCACTCAGAAGCAACCACTACTGTAATATTTTCTGCCATAGATTTTGTCTATATATTTGATTTACATGGGTACATGTTATTTTATAAGACAGTAGAATGAAGTGTTTAATAGCATAATTTCTTGTAGAGAAGCGTGGGTTTGATCCCTGATTCTTACTTTAAGGAGTCATTTAATTTCCCTGAACCTCAGTTTTCTCCTAAGTAAATGTGAATAATAATAGTAACTATTTCACAGAATTGTCGTTAACATTAAGCGAAACAACGAATGTAAACAATGGAGTCATAAGTCAATGTGATGTTTGAAGCAGTACAAATTGTTAGCACATGCTACCTTTTATTTTGGTATAACTACAAAAGTGTCAAAGTTCTTATTCTAACCTTTAAACTCCTCCCATCTATAATAGCATATAATAGTGTAATTTTGTATTCTTCTCTGAACCAACGTGAAGAGGAACAATAGATCAAGTTGTCTCATACTTTTAAATAAAAGATCAGGAAGCATGGAAAGAAAGTTAAAACTGTCCCTAAAAATCAAATTAAAATGTAGCACTGATGATGATTCAAGTTCTTTTGATAAAATGTTTGAGCAATATCAAAACTGTTGAAGCGCATAACCCGGTTTTACGAGCCTTAGAAGAACTTTACAACAGCCACTCCCGAAGTTTTATTCTGCCAGTTTTATGGATGACTCATCACAGCCCAGATTTTCAATGAAATAGTTGATGATATAAACCAACCTCCTATAAAACAACTCTGGTACAAATCCCATTTTTACATAATGCAATTTAATAGAACTGCTATTTTATGGAATGACTGTCACGGGGTAGCTTGCGACTTCATGTGTTTGCTCCAGAGTGGGAGGTATTTTGTTGTTTTGTACTTTGAGCAAAGGAAAACATTTTCCAGGAACTCAGGAAGCATGGGAGTCTGTCAGAGAGAAGCAGAGGAAGAGAGGGTCTGGCAGGTCAGAGCCAGTCTTGGCTTCGAGGTCTGTATGGCAGCAGCCCTGTGGAAGAACAGAGAGCCACACTGATCTGCAGCTGCTGCTAAAACACTGGCTTCAAGGAGTGCAAAGGAAAAGAAACAGGGTGTTCTAAAGCAGGTTTTTGAAGTAACTATTGAACTGCAGTGTAAAAAAGTGACTGTCAAAATAGGAAAACATTTTTAAAAATCTCTTTTTAGTCCTTATAACAGAAGTCTTAAAATGTTATGCATATTTTAAAAAATATTTCAGAAGATGGTCAACAAAGGATGCCAATCTGGCAGATTCTTCACTCATCCCTCCACCTTGCCCACCTCATCAATCATTGCCTAATTTCTGAGAGACAGCTAATGCTTGTGCTTCTTTCCCTGAGGGCTCTTTCCTCTTATTGAAGGCTCTTTGTTACCGTCATTCCATCCTGGAAGAGCCAGGGAATTAACCCTTGTGGGAGCATCTCATCAGAAACATCCAACAACCAGTGGGAATTGATATATAGATGCTCAGCTGCATTGCCCAGCAGTGGGACTAGCTAAGAGGTACCTGTTTCAACCTGGTTCAGGGGTATCCTTAGTGGGGTTGAGCTCCAGTTGCCTTTGGTACCTATTGCTTTGATAAACACCTTTATGAACTGGCCTCCCTTTCCCATCTGACTTCCCCACCACAGTCCTGTAGTTTTTATTTTGTTTTGTTTTGTTTTCAATTTCCAAATATATCACTTGTACTTGGATCCTCAGCTAAGGATCTGCTTTTAGAGAAAGTCAAACTAAGGCAGTCATTACCCAAATGGTAAAGTAAAATACACTTTGTCAAAACAAATATGACATTGGTTGCAGGCGGAGAACAGGAAAAAAAAAAATCTGAGACGCAGTCTCTTTCAAACTCCTCTGGCTTTCTTTGTTTGAATTAAATAAGTTCAACAAATATGTATAGTGTCTCCTACATGTTATACATTTTTCCTAGATGTTTAACAAGAGTAGAAATGTATAATAAGATAATTTATTCCATACTGAAACTTAAACACATTTGATAAATTTCCTTCCAAAAGCAAGTAATTGTTTAAAAAATTATTTTCACAAGGAGAATTCTCATTCTTGGAATGACATTGGTCTTGATCAATTCCAAAAAATGGCAATTTTATCAGAATCACTTATCTAGTGATAAAGTTCAACGTGTAACGATTTTGGCTTATGATGCTTTAGAATTACCTTTAACTAACCTTGAGAACATGGATGGGTAAATTTTATTTTTGAAGTAATTATAAAAAATTATGTTTACTTTTAATAGAGTGATGATTACACTTTTGTTAAGATAATGACTTTAAGGAAAGGACATTCTTGAGTGCCAAAAAACTTTGTAAAATTTGTTACCAAGTAAGTTGGCCATTGGAATCCTCGAGTACTCTGCACTGTCTCTACATCAATTTCTTCTTACTGCCAACATTTAAGCATGTAGTTCAAGTTTACAAACCAGAAGAGTCTACGCATTTGTGGCTAGAAATTTGCTTTCCGTGGATGTAATATTTATGTATCTATGACATGCATCATTTGATTTGATGTCTGCTTAACAGAAATGTGATGGGTTGACATTATCAAACTGAGCAGACTTCTGAAACTTTAAACCAAATGTTCTGTGTATGTACGGCAGGAGTGGCAAATGGGAGTACATAAAAGCCAAAGATGCTGCCACATAGGGTTAGTCCAACATTATTAAAATCTGTGTGAGTAGAGCAGATAAGTCAATTAGAAGAGAAAAAATACTGACATGAATATTTAATTGTATTATTTCCACTAATATTATTGTCCTGGGGTTACTGGGGCAGTGCAATATAGCCTAGTCTCTTGAAAGAATAACTCTGAACTTTACAAAAATTGAAATAAATTAAGCTTAGTTTATAAAATAAATCATTATAGATTAAAAGAGATTATAAAAAGAGAGTGATACATTTAATAATTAATTGTACAACTAAGAGACAATAGAATCTTCTAAATAACAATGTTGTTTCAATGTATTTTATTTCACAATTTGAATATTATTCTTAGTTATAAATTACATATAATAATCATGAATACAATGAATATTCATTGAGTGTCTTCAGTGTGCCATGCACCATACTAGTGACTGGGTTGAAAGTAGACAAGACAGGCATGAATTTTTCCTTCTGGAAATAGCAAAGCTGGGCATGTAAATGCAAACAATCTTGTATGGTAAATACAACAACAAACACTGCATTAATGAATATTTTCCTCATGAACTGAATAGAACCCTATACTAGATACTCGTTAAAATGGCAATCATTTATATTTAAGCACATAATGTACTCAGCATTGGGCAAACATATTTATATGATCTCATTTAATCTTTGTAACATCCTTATGAAATATATACAGAAGTAGATATAGGTTCTGTGGGACCTGAGTTTTATAGAATAGAAGAGTACTCCTTTAAGAAAAAAAAATGCATTAGTATTTTATTTTTTTAAATTGTACAAAAACTTATGGCAATGAAAATATATTGTGTGGACTTTTGCAAGTGGAGACTTGAAGTTTAATCTTTGATGGCTGCACAATGAATTTTCTTCCCAGCACTATTATTTTACCAGCTTTTCAAATGAGGAAATGGGTCTAAAAAGTCAATGTAAATTAAAAATATAATCTATGTGAAAATCAACAGAAACCGTGACTACCGTTAAGTAGAAGAATTAATACCACAGGATTCTTTAGCTGAATACTCTGAATACCATGGAAAGATAATGAAGATATCTCACTGGCCAATTTAGTTGATTCAGACATTGGTTGACAGGTGGAATTAAGTTTTTTCCACAAGTGAAGACACAAAGATTATGAAATATTCATCCTCGTTGGTAATATTTATTTCTGAGTTAGAGAACATGCCTTGGAGTATTTGAATTTAGTTGTCATTGGTCACCTTATAACTTTACTATGAAAAGTGTTCTACAAGCCATAATAGACATACTAGTCACATTATTTAATTTCCAACATTATTGTTAAGATAAATTAATTCATAGATTGCTCAACATGCAACAGTGTCACATATCCGGTTTAAGTTGCTAAAAGTAATCTGGCATTTGATTGATTTCAAGTGTCATTGCATAAATAAAGGAAAAATACTAGTGTCACTAGGTTAAGTAAAGTAGATTTTACAATTCCATCTATTTAGTTTTCAACACTAATGTTTCCATGATATTTAATTCAGCTGCAGAGGACTAAAGGGTTGGTCAGTACCCAAGGCTTAAACCCAGAAAACTACACTGAGATTTATGGCTATCATGGAAGCATAATTTAAAATTATAAAGAGAGTTTCTTTTTAATTTTGAGATTTGCCAGCAAAGTTGGACATATATTGAAATTTCACTTTTTAAAAATGATGCCTTTATATGCACATCATATGGAAAATGAAACTAGTCTGGAAATGGCAATTTAGATTTATAGAAACAGGTACATTAAAAATTAATCAGTCATTTCCCAGTCCTTGGTAAAATTCAATGTTTTCCAAGGGCACTTTTACAGTAGCTGTACAATGATATAAGGTGCCACATTGTTGAAGGCACTTTAGACTTTTAGACTTAGTCAATGAGGAACATTGCTTAACACAAGACAACGCTAGCAATCATGGCATCTTATGCTTTTAGGTTGTCCACACTAAGAGGGTTACCATCAAATAGTCAATTTTAGTCACCTGGAAGAACACAATATACTGCACAGAAACCAAAGATATTTTATGAAGAACATTTAGTTTGTGTCTATGAGGGTTCCATGCCCCAAACATGTAGGGATAGTTTGGATTTTTTAACTATGTTCTTACTTCATGACCATTTTATTACTTTTTCATCACCCTGATGAAGTGGAAATCTTCTCATCATTCAGACTCAAATTCAATTGTCCTATACATGTCAAAATTAGATGTTTTCTTACATTGTTATACGAAAATTTGATTACTCATAAAAGAGCATGGTAATAGTATTAAAAAATACTCTGGTCAATTTTGGAATTTTTTGGTGATCTCTCAACTGAATTGATGATTTCTGACATCTAATGCTCAAAATCACAAAAGTCCTAAGGTGCCAAGACAGATTGCCTGTGCTGATCTTGCCAAGCTCTGTGATTTTAAGCTTGTGCTTTGATAGATGCCATTGAACTGTTTTTTAGATTTCATAAAACTTTGAGTTCACTAGACTAAGATTTATGCACTAAAAAATGCTACATAATTTTGCTTAATTACTGCAGACAGAATAAATTAGAAATGTTTTACAAGAGTCTAATGTTTCTATGATGTTTAAGTCCCCAGGATTTTTGTGCTGGCATCTAAAATAAAAGGGATTTTCTAAATAAAGGGAAGTGTGTTTAAAATCTAATTATAAAATCAATTGATTAATTCAAACTGATTTTAGTAAAACTTCTATCTATATTACATTTTTAAATGAATAGTCATTAATGAAAGGCATTATTGTAAACACAAATATACAATAGAAGCAGTTCAATGAAAAGACAAATTTGAATGCAATTCCTAAGTTGTCAGGGTGAAAAATAAAGCATCTTGGGCAACAGGTTGAGCATGGAAAAAAGAAAAAAACTTTTTGTACATGGCCTGGTTGGTGTGTGCTACTCAAGATGCTTGAAGACTCTGTTCTCAAGTATCCTATTTCCACCGCCTCCCCTCTCCCCCAGATCAAATCTGTTAGTGTTTTGAAATACCCACTCTTTTCAACTTCTCTAAAGATATTTTAAATGTCTTGTCAAAAAGGCATTGCTAGACTGATGAACATATGCACTCTGGAGTTATAATATCTGACTTCAAAAGTTGCCCTGCAATTTGCTCACTATGTGACTTTGGGCTTGTAACCCAAGCTCTTCAAATCTCATTGTTAATATATATGAAATGAAGATGACTGTCTTCCTCATAAGATTGTGTGTGTCTTCAGTGATATATTACACAAAAGAACTTAACACATAAGAATGAATTGGAGGAGATATTAAGATGGTGTATTTTTATTTTTCCCTGGCATATTTTCCCCTCCATGTCTTTTAGCTTCAAGGGCCAGTCAGGACACATATTTCCCCTGGAAGGGAAGAATGTATTCTGCCCAGCATAAGAAAGGCATTGATTGGCTTTGAGCATCAAAGTTGATGCCCAGCAGCAATAGCAAGGTCTTGAAAGCTAAGTCTTACTAGTAGAAAATGATTCTCTAAATTTCTTTAATTCAATGTAACATACAAAACACTAAAATCTGTTTGATCAGAACATATAGCCCAAAGTAGAGAAGAAACAGAAATCCCATCCCTTCTCACCCTGGTAGGTCTCAGGAGGTGGAACACAGAAATAAAGAGATCAGGTAGTGAGGTACCTATGTCTTGGCATTGCTTTGCTGTGCTGAAGAGAGGGTAGGGAATAGATAAAATGGAGTGAACCCTTAAAATTGAAGGTATTTTCTCTGATACTCTGTTTAGGTATCAGGAAGTGAATAACCTCATTACCTGTCTCCCACATCCATGGGCTAAAGTAGCTGCTGAACAATAAAAGGCACTGAAAGTGAACGTGGTAAGCAAGAAAGAGTGCCTGAGAAGGTGCCACTGAACTGCCCATGACACTCTGACAAGATGAAAGGACCAAGAATCTCTGTATATTCTTGGGAGTACAGTGGGAGAGAGAAGGGGCGGGCTGGACGCAAGTCTGGCTGGGGAAGCTACAGAAAGGGTTTCCAAAGAAGTGGGAAACTAACTGTCTGAAAGCCAAACAGTCTAACACTGAATGAAGCTGTGACTAGACCCACAGCGAGTTCGATCGATTGAAAACCCAGGTTAAGTGTAGGCATCCAAGGAAAATACTCTTATTTGTAAACTGATGCTTCCTGGAAGCATTGTCAGTGTCTAGAAAATCAACCATTTACCACCATCATACTTCAGTAGAAAATGCTGATATAAAAACCATAGAAGATCCTGGGTCAAACATTTCTCCATTGATAACTGCCAGTGCCCACCTGTGGGTCAGAAGAGCCAGTCATCTGGATCAGCATGAGGTCATGGGTCTGTCTCCCTGATCCTTCCTGTGATTCGATCACGTATGTCCTTTGAACCCCTTACTAAAGAGGAAGAAAGGGTAAACTGGAGAGTACTAAATGGTAAGAGATTTTATCCAATGCATATTACCTGATCAGATTAAATTAAAGTTTCTTCCTTTGCTTTCTACAGGAGAGGGGGAGGAGCTTGCAAGTGAGAGTTAATCATTTAAGAAAAATCGGGGTATAATGCTAATATAGTTTTCCCCGACTGGTTACCAGTCTCTACCTATACAATAACTCAAATAATCTTCACAATTATCTTATCAGAAAAATATAATTATTATCCCCACTAACCCTTCATTGCAAGACTGACAGAAGTCTAATGTTTGTCAGAGTACTTTTCTCTTAAGGGTAAGTGGGCCACGTTTACTGTTGCCCTGTGAATGTTTTTTGGGAGAAAAGAGAAAAACAAAAGCAAATTTTATGTGTTGGTTTAGATGGAAGACTTGTTAACATAAACATATTTCAATAAGTAAACAATTTTAGAGCACTTTCCATCAAACAATGAAAAATAAAAGTGTATTAATTAATTTTACCATAAACTCTATGTAAATTCATTTAATATTAATTCTTAAAGAATAGGAAGTCAGTTGCTGTGCATAAAGTTGACCTTCATTTCAGACATCTGAAAAAATTCAGGTTAAAGTCAAGATGGTGATAATTTTCCTCAGGCAATTTTGAAAGAGTTGCAATTTTGTAGCGTAAGTGAAAAACTTGAAAAAAAAAAGTTCACCTTTCGAATACCAATTCTTAAATCAATCATCCCCTTGATGTAAAATCAATGACCATCACCAGACAAAAATTAGTAAATACTCACTTATTTGTGAAGGTGACATTAGTCTTTTAACCCTGTATTTTTTAAATATTCTCTTTTTTGCTTCAGAATGTTTCAATTTAGGTGTTTTACTTTTTTATTCCTACTTCAAATTTTAGTAACAATTTTATGCTTGGATACATGTCTTGATGAATTTGTAGTAATTTGTACATAATTTTTAAGGGGATATTACCCTAAAATACCACGGTACCATAAAGGTGATTTGACCACAAATAAGCAGAAACTTGAATAGCTATAGTGGAACAGTTTGGTCACTCTAGGATTAATGAGTCAAGCATAAATAAATATTGTCAATTAGAGACAAGTAATCTATAATATACACATCATTTATTCAAAATTAACAGCATTAATTATTAGCAAATATTTTAGAGTCATAGAATTGTTGTTAAGAGGAGAATTTTCAAGGAGATTATATATACACAATTGAAAATTAAATGTATATAACTGTGCTAAACAGTAGACTATAAAAAGACAAATTCTAGATATTTTTCAAGTTTAATAACAAAGTATATTAAAATTACTAGTTATATAATGACCATGAATAATAATAATTTGCCAGTATAGATAGAGTAGATAGATAAGTAGAGATATAGCTCTTCTTATGTGTGAGAACTGATGAAGTCATATCAGACACAGATACTACAATTTGATATTGTGTTATGCCATAATACTCTTTAGAAATATTTTCTAAAAGCAAAATAATATTTTTAAAATGCAAGATACCGTAATTTAATATAGAGTTTCTTAAAAATACAAATAGACAGAAGAGTATATTTAATCAATAGACCACATAGTAAAGCTGAAAAATCAGAGGATCTGCGGATTTAAAAATCTGTCATGAGGCCGGGCATGGTGACTCATGCCTGTAATCCCAGAGCTTTGGGTGCCCAAGGTGGGAAGATTGCTTGAGCTCAGGAGTTTGAGACTACAGTAAGCTATGATTGTACCACTGCACTCCATTCTGGGCAGCAGAGCAAGACCCTGCCTCCAAAAATAAATGTTAAAAACCTGTCATCAGCTAATAGTGTGAATTATGTGAAACACATGATCATTGGGAGTCACTTTTCTAGTGAAAAATGAAATGGTTTGGCTGGAAGTTCATGATTGTAAAACCCCTACTAAGATTCTGTGAACTATTTGACTCACTAAGTAGATGCAGGTAGAAGACTTAGCACTCACCAGTGGTGCAGAAGATGCTAGAAGCAATAGATCATTTGCAAAATTGGCTAATGGGGAGCCTAATGCTTCTCTATTTTCAAATGGTGACTTATCCAGCAGGCACAGAATATTCAGCCCAGGTTGTAGCTTACCTTTAGGAAATGGGCTGGTTGGCTTTAAAATGATGGTTAATGTTGAGAAAAGCCTAAATGGTACAGAGGGTTGAAGTCAAGCAAAGATTCAAAGTGAAGGAAGTGTTGTGTGTGTCCCCATAAGAGACAGGAGAATCCTGTGATATGAAGGCAGCACAGGGTTAGGGTTGCAGTGAGAGAACCTATTTGCCTCTCAAATCAGTTCTGACTGTGACTTGTCAAGAATTAAGGGAGGGTTGTAAGCATTTACACCTCAGTTCTAAGGTTAGCCTGTACTTTCCTTATATGACTCATACCCAGGTATTTAAATGAAAATAATGCCACATGCAGAAAGGGGCATCAAAGGAGTTTAAGTTTTAGGGGTTCATGATGAAGTCCCTAATTCTTCACTTTGGAGCTGATATATCCAAACACCATAAAAGGTTCAACAGTGACCGAGGCCTGCTTTTATTATGTAGGATCTTTTTTATGACTCTGTGATATCTTTAGAAACTCATAGACTGGGTGGCACTAAACAATCATAGAAATGTTTTCTATCTTAGACATGTCATGAGTATGTATACCAGAGTAAGGCACCATTTAAAGAACCGAACTATACTAACAAATCTGAACTTTGAAATTCCTGTTTATTGAGAAATGAAGCACTCAGCAGCAAGGGCAATGACAAGTTGCAACCGTAATGGCTGTGTCCTGACTCCGTCCTGGAGTTTCATGTTCCAGGTTGAATGAATAATTTAATCTTCATGAGCCATCAATTCTAGTCCTCCTTCAAAAGTTTGGCAATGGTCCCAGCTAATTTCATTTATGATGTGGATTTTTTTTTTAAGACCATGGGTATTCAGAAAGTGAAAAAGGACAACCATCATCTCATTATATGAATGTGTTTCTGCTTTTTTTCCCATCCAGTAATACTTGATTGATTTATTAATCAGCAAGAAATCAAAGGGTAAGGACATGCCATTTCCTCATTAATTAGTCAGAGGAACAAGCAACACTAATCAGTCTTACTTTAACTATAAATAATCACTCTTTAAAAAAATTTCTCTTGAGAGAGGAGAATGAAGTATAGAAGTTTTTTATGCTTTATAATATTTTTGTCGCAGAATAAAACCTCTATATTCATATTAAACTGAAGATTCAAATATTGAGAAATATGTAATCAAGAAATTACTTTTAATGCTGAATAGTTTTTATTCATAATTTGAAAGAGTTGCTTTGCAGTCAGCTAACAGATTTTTTTTGTATATCCAAACGCCACCTCCCCCTACTAAAGAGAAAATGAATCTGCTAAAGTAAGAAACAGTAATAGTAAGAACAGATTTTAGAAACAACAGCAACAGCATCAAAAGCCCCACTTGTGTATGTACTAAATTGTGGTAACTTTTTCCACATTAAAACAGATTCTGTTTTCATTGTTCATGTAACTATTCATTGGTCATTCATCAAACTTTTATTTGGCATCTACTCTATGCTTGCTCTGTGCTAGTTGTTATATTGACTTTATAACGTACAGCATACACATGGTTCTAGCAGTCATGGTCTATTCTCAAAGGGATAAGACAAACATTAAACAAATAAACGAAAAAATAATTATATTATTACAAACTGAGAACTTCTAAGATACAAATAATTACTTCTATTTCTCAATTCTGAATAGTTTTGAGGGTTTCAATTACCCTTGTTTTTCTGAGGTCTCTGCCAAATTAGTTGACAATTAAATACAAACATGTCTTCTTGTTAAAACACATCTTTTCTTGTTAACAAATTTTTTTATCATCCTTTTAGTTTCACTTCAAAAAATAAATCTTCCTAGTGGGCTTTTTGCTTTTAAATGCTCATTTTATTTATTCTAAAGAGACTTTTTTTCCCCACAACCTATACCTGATCAGGATGATTGTATCATTGTTCACACTATCATCAGCTTAGTTTTAACTTATAGTAACACCAATTTCTTTTCCAAATTTATGAAAATCAACAACTAAATGTCTATAGGGTAAACTATCAAGGTACACTTCCCAGTTAATGTAATACTCATTTGGATCAGTGTTTAAACTATTTTCTTAATAATACCTCTAAGATAGAAAACAGTCTGGTAGGGAATGTACTGAAGCACTGGCCTTTATTTTTGCCTGAAGTTTTAAAAATACTTTTCCAGTTCCCAATCTCTCAAGTTACTTTTTCTAGTGTATTAAGTTTCATCAGGGATTTTAAAGTAACCTAAACTATATAGTCCAGACATTAATTATAATCACTATTATCAAAATATATTTTCATTTACTATTTTGAACAAAGGAAGCAATCAAGACCAGGTTCATTAATTCATCTACCTCCCTCTTTTTCTCTCATGTTCAATCTCTCTCTCTCTCTCTGGTGTTTTTGTCTATGATCATGCCTCAAATAATGGTTGTTGCATGAATGACTTAAAAACATTTTTCTATTCTGTGTTTGCAAAAAAGCATTTTGTAAACTAACAAAGTTCTATTGTCTGACACAGTGGTGTGATTGACAAATCAAAAGAGGGGGATTAAAAACAGCCCACTAAAATTGGTAAAATCCTACTATGAACCAAGAAAATTCTTCATATAATGTTATATGAAGGAAACTAGCTTATTTTATGAAAGCCTATCAAGAATCAAAAATATTACTATGATACTCTTTTAGACTCAGCAGACCTTGAATAAAAAGCATACCAATCCCCATTAAAGAAAACTAAGTCTCCAAAATATTAAATGATTTTGATAGAACTTAAAAGAATGTCATTTTTATTTCCATTCCCAACTTTTTCCCACTTTACTACATGATACATTCAGTTTTAGATTGCTTTAAAAACTTTAAAAATCTAAAAACACATGAGATACATGGAGTGAAGGCTGTGACTCCCTTAAAGTCCCCCATTGGAAAGTAAAGGGAAGGTCTGATTTTTTTTGAGATTGACTTTGTCAGTGCTACTTGGTCATGCAGCAATCTATGGTCAATTTTTAGGTGAATATTTAAGGCCAAATTGCTCTTTGGGCTGTTTACCTTGAGATTACTACCAAAAAAAATACTTGGTGTTAGTTGAGTATTTACATATCCCTTTTTTTTTCTTGGTAAGCAACAGGGTATTGCTCTGTCACCCAGGGTAGAGTGCAGTGGTGCAATCATAGCTCACTGTAGCTTTGAACTTTTGAACTTTTGGCCTCAAGCTATCCTCCTGCCTCAGTCTCCTGAGTAGCTGGGGCTAAGGTTTGCACCACCATGCCCTGATAATTTTCTCAATATTTTGTATAGCTAGGGGTCTCACTATGTTGCCCAGGCTGGTCTTGAACTCCTAAGCTCAAGAGATGTTCCCATCTTGGCCTCCCAAAGAGCTTGAATTACAAGTGTGAGCCATTGCACCCTCCTTATGTAAAGTTTATGAAAAAAACTGAGGCAAACATAGCATAAAAAATCGAAATATGGTTGTTGTTTTTTTTTTTTGAGTTGAAGTCTCACGCTGTCACCCAATCTGGAGTGCAGGAGCACGCTCATGGCCACGGCCCCCCTGCCTCAGCATTCCAAGCAGCTAAATATGCATTTTGATTGGAGACTTAAGAGATAACATTAATCCAGTGATATTGGAAGGAATACAAAAATTAAGTAGAAGTAATGTTTATGCTGCCACAGCATCATGTTGGTGATTAATTTATATCTGGAAGCTTTGTTAGTAAGGTCTATCATGAAAGAAACTCATACATATAGGCTAATAAATTATATTTTAATCAGTTGTATATTTAATGTTTTTATGTATTTTATCATTTTCACCTTGCAGCACAAAATGTTGACCAGAAACACCTCTTTAAAGTACCGCTTATAAAAAGAGAAATGGTGCATTATATTCCTGACACTTAAGGTCAAGTACTGAAGATGCACTGTATATTAATGTATCCAATATATCAGACAAGAAGTTAATGTCTATCCTCCCTTTTGGGTCTAGACTATTTTATAAACCTATTTTTACTTTCTTCAGTTTGATTAATAGTATCCCAGAAATACTCTGTCCTGACAGCACACAAAGACAGCTTTGATATTATATAAGAATCACGAAGAAAGTATTTCTCATTATATTTGAAATAATACATTTAATAAATGAAAGTAATTTCATATATAGGTTTTATTAAACATAATTGTGTGTTGTTTTCCTTCAGGAATTTATTCAAGATTAATGATTAATTGTTGCAATTTCTGTTGAAGTAATTAGTGGATCCCTTCACTAAAACTGCTAGAACGGTTCAATGCAGTCTTTAATGACATATATTAGTTTTAACAGCTGTGATTGACATTCACAGCACAAACTTATTTAAAAACAATTTCCCCATCTGGGTCAATATTTTTAATTTGTGATATTTCCTTTAAAAATAGTGTTGTTAATAATATTGAAATTATTCTAAAATAGAACTTAGCTAAAACCAGTCACAGGTAACAAAGTATTTAGGAGTCATTAGATTCTTTATTCATGAATTCTGCATAGTCGCCTACTTTTTCTAGGTTTCTTTTGCTATGTTGGTAGCCAAATGGAGAATCATTACTGCTGTGTCCTCCTGGACCATATAGAGAATAAAATGACTGCCTGTAACTCCCTGTACAAACCCATAGCCCAAAGAACAAAAAAGATACTCCTAAAATATATTTTTGCTCACCTTAAATATTAAGAAAATAAAGTCTCGTTAAAGATGCAAGTTGCCATTAACATGTCATCATTATGGTATACATGCTAAGGTTGGATCCACTCAAATGTAAAATTTCACTTGTAATTTACTCTGTAGGAAGAAAAGTGCATGATCTGAGTGTAGAAATTTATATTTTTCCTAGAAATCAGCAACACTTTATTATATGCTTTATTTTTGATATCTTAATTTCTCTTATTATTTTTCTTTTGGGAGACTGAGGCAAGAGGATTGCCTAAGTGATTTTGCTTTCAAAACTGCTAGAGTAATACATTAAAGGTTCTTAAAATGCAAGAAGCAGTAACAAGAAGCTACTAATAGTACCTATTCTCCTAAACTTTGTCATATTTACACATTTTTTAAAAACTCCACTGACTGATTTTAGTTTCAAACAGTCTACAGTTTCTAGAATAGTCTTTCACTTACAATACGTAAATATGTTTATCTGAAGTGGTTCTGTTCAGCAATTTAATAAATTGTGCAGTCCACAGAGAATACCATTAATTATGTAAAGGCTGATGGGGATTCATTTACTTGGTTTCTTTCTGAACCACTTGACTTGTCTCTGTTTAATTAAACAATAATAAATGTGATGGTAGGGAGAAATTCATGCTGTCAGTGTACAATACTAAATATGTCCCTGGAATAGAGAAATGGAATTTTAGATGTCTTCATATTTAGAGAGAAAATCAGAGAAAAATAATTAAAACACATGTTTACTTGCCTACCTTTTATTGACATATATCTTCAGTCATGTTTTTCTCTAGTTTCCTATTATGGAGAACACTGTAAAGGCAGATAACTATTCATGCATTGGTAAGTTCCTTTATTTTATCTCTTGGAAAGTTCACTTTCTTTCAGGGAAGTAGATTTTATACATTTTATATAGTGTTCACATGTCTTTCTTCAATTTGAAAATATGATTTTCTTTTTTTCTTTGCCTTTTAACTGAAGCCTCCATAAAGACCCAAAAAGACAGGGTTCAGAGAGCTTCCAGATAGTCAAAGAAATGAAGATTCCCAGAGGGTACAGAAACTGAGTGTCGCTTCTCCATACCCTGCCCTATCCATCTCTTCATCTGGTGTTCATCTGTATTTTTTGTAATATCCTTTATAATGAACCGGTATATGTGTTTCCTGAGTTCTGTGAGCAGCTCTTGCAAATTAATTGAGCCAAAAGAAGGGGGCTGTAGGAACCCTGACTCCTAGCCAGTTGATCAGAAGCACAGGTAAAGCAACCTGAGGCTTACAATTGCTTTCTGAAGTAAGAGGAGGAGGCAGTCTTAGGGACTGAGCCTTAACCTGTGGGATCTGACATCATCTCCATACAGATAGCATCGGAATTGAACTGAATGGGTAGACAGTCAGCTGGTATATGCCGAAGAACTGATTACTTGATATGTAAGAAATAACCTACGCACATGTGGTCGCAGAAGTCTTCTGTAATGATAGCAGTGGTGTAAGAGTAGAGGGAAAAAAACCTTGTTTGTTTGTGACATATGTGAAAACAAAGCAAAAACATTTGCATAAAACAAAAAATTGAAGAAAAAGATAATGAGTTCAAAATCCCAATACCAGAGACAACCACTGTCAATATATTCATGTAATTATTTCTGGTCCGGAAATGTACATCTTCTGTTATCATAGTTGAGTTTATTATTTTCATGCAATTTTACATGATAATAGTATTAAACATTACAGCAAATTTCATTTGTATATTATAAACATTTTATAAATGTAATTTTAATAACTACATAACATTGCATCTAGTAGCATTATATCTAGTAGACATTTTATAATTTGTACAGTTGTTCTCCATTGTTCACTATTTTCTCTATTTTAAACAACCACATGTCATAAATGTACAAAAATAAATTTTGAGGAGCACAGCTTCTATATATTTTTAATTGTCAGAAATGAAATCACTGAGTCAAAGTTGATTTTTTAATGGCACGTTGTACACAGGCATTTAGTTGGAAACATTAAAATCAAAACTGGATAAATACGATATTTTCTGCAACTAGATCTGAGGATTTAACTCAAGGCACTGATCTAGTTTGATAATTAATAGGAAATTTAATTCCCAGTAAAATTTCATCATCAGTTAAAAAATAATGCCTAGGTTGAAATCAGATCATGTGGGTTATGAATTGTGACCAGAAAAGACTCTTCTACACTGTTATTGGTATCTTTTCACACTACTGTGTAACTGCCTGTGGCAGTTCAAAAGAGTGGCGTGGTGTGATAGGAGCCCCACATAATCTCCATCAGCAGACCCTCCAGAAAACCACAGATAAGGATAAAATAGTGTCTAAATAAAGACACTATTTTATAAACAAATGAGACATCCATTCACCATTACCAGGATTGTCAACCCTGAGCCCCTACTAGGCAGAAAATCTGGAAGCCACAAATGAACTTTATTCTTGCATATTTGCTTCTTTTTTTTGTATCATCAACCTCATTACAATAGCTCTAAAGAGAAATGACTATCAAAAGATGTACTTTTATTGTGTTTCTCTAACTTGGTATTTTATGAAGTTGACAAAATGATTTGTGACCAAAAACAACTTCAGGAGTGAAATTAAATATATTTTCTAAAGCATTAACTAAAACAAAACCATATGCAATTTCAAACACAATTTGAGACTATATGTTAATTCTCATTTCTTCCTTAATAAATATTTATCGAATTAACATATACACAAATATATACACATATCCATATAATAGTGTGACTAAAAAAAACACAAAACTCCATTTATAATTTTTCTTTCCAGGATCTGATGATCCTCCTTGTTTTGTATTATTATTTTCCACCTCTAATATTTGCTGGAAAATCCAATAAACAGTACAAATGTTGAAAGAGAGGCTCAGGATATTGCCTATATTGCATTAATGCATCTTGAACACTCAGCAGAGTGACTGGCACTTTGTAGCCGCCAATAAACATCTACTGAATGTACGAATTATTTTTATGTGATTTTTCTGCTTTTTTAGGATTCTTAATACTTTTTCAGATATTTTGACATGTCTCATCTTTATAAGTTCCATGAGGTGTGGTTTATGCTCATTGATTCCTATGATGCTATGTTTCTCCTAGAAAGTTCAAATAAAGGCTGGTGAGTGCTTTACTTCTAAAATTATTTTTTTTTCGTTTTCATTAGCACAAATACTCTGTACATTTATGTCTTCTGACTTACTGATATAATTCTTCTCACTAAGCAGCAAAAGTTTTGGCTGCAGTCTAACTAAAAAGTACAAAATCCTATTTTGCAGAAATATTAATTTGATGATGACTTCTCCTGAGAAACATCCTAAGATATCCCTTTTGGTTTCAGTCATTCAGGGTGTTTCTATGTTTCTATGGAAATATTTTTTAAGCAAAATTGTCCAGGCCACAAAAATATTTTTCATTAATTCCCTTTTCGCTATACCACTTCTCTTCTAGTTCCGTTCAGAGGCCACCATCACTATTATTTAGTAGAGTAATAAAGTCTGTGCTTCTCCAGAAGAAGGATTGTTAGAGGAGGGAATGCACATACAGTTATGCCTTGCCCAACGATGTGGATACATTTTGAGAAATGTGTCGTTAGGCAATTTTGTCTTTGTGTAAACTTCACAGAGTGCATTTGCCCATACCGAGATGGTAGAGCCTACTACACAATTAGCCTATATGGTGTAACCTACTGTGTTGGAAGCCGGCCAAGGAGGCCCACTGAGCATTAGGAATCAGGGGGGTCGTTGACCCTGAGAACACTAGAAGTGTGTTCGGGAGCCATGACTTCATTACTTCTCCCTTCTGTTGGCATGATAGCCTTCTGTTGGTATGATAGCCTTCTGTTAGCTCAAGCATGAAAACTCCAGACAGGGACGAACACAAGCTAACATTAGAAACTCGTTGTTCCCATTTCCCTGTCTGCGATTTAGGATTTTGTCTGGTACAAGCCAGGACCACATCAAAGACCCCAGGAACTGAGAGCCCAGCATGACCTTTTGATTGAGCCACATTAAGTAGAACAGGTTTTAGCTATTTTGTTTAAGTTTCATTGTCTGTATTAGGATAGAAGCAAAGGAATAGACTGTTTATCAATAGGAAAGTTATTCATAGGTAAACTGAGTAGAATAAAATAAAATATAGATTATAATTGATGGAATGGTATAATATTTATAGAAATTGTATTAATACTTCTAAGGGACATTAGTCTAAGAACTGGAAAGGCAAGTTGGGTTTGTTCTCTACCATGCTTGAAGAAATGTCTGGTGGGTAGGGGATGCCCCCATGCACCTGGATTGTCTGTGTATGTGGGAGATATCTGAATCTGAATGAGCAAAATCTGTAGATAAAAACCCTCTATACTTTTCAATAAACGGCTTCTGCTCAGTCCGTTGAACAGTTGTCCATTTTCTTTCTTTCTCTTTCTTTCTCTTTATATCTGTCCCTCCATCTTTCTTTCTATATCTATCCCTCCTACAGAATCGACTTCTGCACTAGAAAGGAGTCCAATCTCTTTGTTTCTCCAGAATAATTGCTGAATCCATCTCACCTCCAGGAACTTTAGACCCTGTGGGAGCTGGACTCCGGCACTTGACCATATCTTGGAAAACATTTTCTATATTACGCTCAGCTAATTGTGAAGTTTGGAGTGCCATTTCTTTTTTGCTGATAAAAAGGTCAGAAGAGCTCATGAAAGAGGAGTACAATCCCCCTCTCAGATATGTGGCTGGGTCAAGGTCCTTCTGCACAAAGTATGTTGGTTTGTTTTTTTGATAGACTTTATCTTTTAGGTTCACAGTAAAATTGAGAGGAAGGTACAGAGACTTCCCATATACTTCCAATACCCCCATACATCCACAGCCTGTCCCCACTATCAATATCCCCCACTTAGGTGCTGGATGCTGCAATGTTTTCTATCTAAGAAAAACTGAAAAATTGATCTTAAATTGTAGGTGTTTATAAGAAATTTGAAAGTGTTGACATTTTCTGCCTAAATAGAAGGGGAAAAGGAAGAATTGAGAACAAATCAAAAAGATACCTCAAAACAAATTCTTGTTTGCTTGTTGGCAGAGGTGTTCAAGAAAACTGGTTTAGAGGGTCTAAAGTAGGAAAGAAGCCTCCGAGAAAATTAGTTTCTCATCAATCCTAGGACTTGAGAATATCTGAAAGAAAAGGGATCTGAGTCATTATTTCCTGAAATCTTTCTAGTGCTTGGATTCTCACTGTGACAGCTCTTCCAAAGCATGGCTCAGCCTCTGCTGACACACTTCTGGTACCTAGGGACTCCCTACCTCCTGAGGCAACTCACTCCGGTGTGAACTGATCTCAAAATTTAGAAAACTCTTTTTTCCATGGAACTCTGGTCTGCCTCCCTGTGGCTTCTACCCACTGATCCTAGTTTGGCTCTGGAGGGCAGCACAGAGTGAGTCTAATCTGTCTTCTCTCTGACAGCCTTTCCAAATGTGAAGACAGCAATCATGTTTTCCCTATATTTTTTCATCCCTGAGCCCAAATCCCTAGTTACTAGCAGTAGAGGCACAATCCTCTGAACACAAACAATATTTTGTTTTACCAATGTCATGAACTGAAAGTTGTATTTGAGGTGTAATATGACCAGCATTGGGTGGCACTACATTCTAAACATTGTATTTCTATTAAGGCAACCTCAGAATGCATCCTTTTAAAAACAGCCCCATCACACTGTTTAATGACCAGGGATGGGAAGGCATAGTTTTTAATAAAATAAGGGTAAGAGAACTTAAAAGAAGTTTCACAATCTATCAAGATATGTAGTGCACCCTGTGAAGATAGACAAAGTACTTAAATAATGATAAGGACACTAATAAATAAGTTGTGAAGTTTGAGGATTTCATTGTGAATTACTATAAATAAAAGTGGTGGTAAGGTGATTCACACAGAGCACCCAGGTGACAATTTGTCTATCACCAATGAGTGTTAGGTCCCTCACCCTGGCCATGTGAGATGTCTCAGATAGTCACCAGCAAGGTCCTGGGAATCAGAAGACCTGAATTCTAATCAAGATGAATGAGTCTCAGAAGATCAATTCATCTTTTGGAATTATCTCATATAAGTTGGGGATAACAAACCTCACAGAATTGTTGTGATTATGAACTGAAGCTTAGTACAAACAAGCGTGTCACTTGTGAGAGGGACACAGGGATAACTGCAACGGAGCTCCTATGGGTATTGGGTTAGGAAAGAAGTTCTTTATTTATCTGGTGATATTGCTGACTCAACCAAGTCCTGAGAGATGCTTGTTTTTCTCTGACATGATATATACACTAAAATCTACTACAGTAAGTCCTCCCTTGTTACTATGTTCTTGGAAATTGTGACTTTAAGCAGATCTATGGCAGATTCTCAAATAACATCATTTTGTTATAATGTTGATGAGAAAAAAAGTTGGTTTCATTATATATCATTTTGCTTAAAGTTGCAGTTTCCAAGAACTTATTGATGACATTCAAGTAGGACTTACTGTAATGGAGTTAAAAATTATTCCACATAATTATGGGATTTTGTGTGTATATGCCTCCAAATTGACTCATTTTCATGCAGGAAGAAGCTTGTCACTGGTGTACAGCTAAGTTATAAAAGAAGGAAAAGACTATATATATATGTATATATATATAGTCTCCCATTCTTTGAGAAACCACTAAAAAGCAAAGTAAGAGAAACCATCGCTTCAAGCTTTGGGCTAGAAAGATGCATATGCGAATATTCTGACTACTCTAAAAATTTACTTTACCACTACTCAGCAATATTTTCTTAAAGACAGGCCCCTTTGCAGGAAGGGAAGGAATGGGTGACATCTTTATAAATCATGTTGAATATTGGCACCAGGGAAAGGTGTACTCTGAATCCACCTGGACACAAATTGACAAGGCAGGGCTTTCTGGAACACAGAGGCAATGTCTGGGTGAGTGAAGGAACAGTCCACTGCAGCCTTCTCTGCCACCATCTGGAGCTGTTTATGAGCAGCAGAGGCTTTTTCTTTTTCTTTCTTTTTTTTTTTAATGTGATAAATTCTGAATCTGATATTTTCTATTCAACTGAGTGGAGAGATCAATGGAATCAGACTAATCCCAATTGATATTTGACAGTTTTCAAGTAAAATTGAACCACACAAGGAGTGCTGAAAGCACTTGGAATGGATGACTGACCACTGTTCATAGTTTCAACAGAGGCTTAGAAGATCAAAAGATGATTTCTGCAGTTGTAGTGCCAAGATGATTACCACATTACTTAGGCCCAGTTTAAATAAGGTAAACAAACTTACGTAAGTTATATTTGTTGTTTAACTCCTTTTCCCACTATAGCATCAGATTTTTTTTTTTTTTTTTAGTTGAAGTCTCACTCTGTAATCCAGAATGGAGTGCAGTGGCACGCTCACGGCCACCACAGCCTTGACCTGCTGGGCTCCGGCAATCCTTCTGCTCAGCCTTCCAAGTAGCTGGAACTACAGGCGTGCGCTACCACACCCGGCTAATGTTTTGATTTATTGTAGAGGTGAGGTCTCGCCAAGTTGCCCAGGCAGATCTCGAACCCACAAGCTCAGGCAATCCACTCACTTCGGCCTCCCAAAGCACGGGATTACAGGCTGAGCCACCGAGCCTGGCCTCATCAGATTCTTTATAGACCGTATAAGATGGCCAGTATAGGAATTGTTATCTTCATTTTATAGATGAGTAATTTAAGTTTCAGAAGTATATTTGCTTAATTAGAGATTGGAACAAAAGTAAGTTTCAAACTTTTTTTTGATTGCTGGAATGATTTAATGAATACATGAATGAATAAATGGGCAGATAGAAATAGATGTAGATAGGCCTGAGGACAAGTTCTCTGACTTTGGGTTCAGAGTATTTTCCACTATACCAGCTTTATTCAAACCTGAGCAATATGTGAACCATTCTGCAAGAATAGAATCTTCATGGGAATTATGTTTATTATAATGTTATAATGGACAGTATAGTTCTGGTATTAGGTTTCCCAGTTTTTTCAGTAAGAAATTGGTGAGATCATTTTAAATTTTCTTTTGTCATTAAGGTTTTGCATTGTGTGCTTGTTCCACGCTCTTTGATTTTGTTTCACACCGTGCTGTACTGTGCTCACAGCTTCTCTTATCATTGGCTTGTCATACCAATTGCAGTGAATTCACAGCTTTTCCTTCAGCAATTGGGCCTGGTTCAGATTTTAAATTGATTTTTAGCTATTCTGCAGCTCCGACTGCTAGTGTTTCTACTTCCACAGTCCATGACATCAGAACAGAAGCAAAGGCTTTCTAAAACACCCACTACCAAACCTTATTTCTCTGTTTTTCCAGTGCTATAATCCCATTTTCCTTCTTTGCATTTTGTGATCTACATTTCTGTTGATTTGCTGTCCTATAGAGTGCTGACGAAGAGGAAGACCATACTTGCTCTTTTGGTAGCAGACGTTTAGAACAAGACTTAGAATAAAATACCTACTTTGTTGTATGTAAATCATGGGCACCATTGGTATTGCCAGAATCCTCCACCAATCCCAACCTCAAAATTTAACAGCCGACCACTTGGGTTTGTCTCACATAACCAGCTCACAAACACTGCCCTCCCAACTACATCAATATTGCAAAGAATACTGAAAAGTATCATAGGATGTAGGCTTTTGTCTCAAGAAATTTATTCCATACTTGAATTTTAAGACCAAACATATGTAACATACACAGAGAGCAATCAAGTGACACATCACCTAGTATTAACTATTAACTATAATTAAAACAAGAGCTCAGAGAATGGGAAAAAAAAATTCCATGGGCTGAAATGATTGGGAAAGAATTCTCGGAGACTCTGGGCAATGCAAAATGTTGAAGAGAAAGTGGAATTTGTGAGGGGATGATAATACTGAGGATATTATAAGTAGAAGAACGGCACCAATAAAGAGTGTCTGGGAAGAACACAGTGTGCTCATGGTCTGATGAAAAGTGTCACCTAGCTAGATGACAAATTAAGAGTTGGAAAATAAAATGTAAAAAAGAAGCCAGAAAAGAAAGATAAAGAATGAAAGGATGTAGTGTAGAGACAAAGTCTCGCCAAGTTGCCCGGGTGGGTCTTGAACCCACGGGCTCAGGCAATTCATTCGCCTCAGCCTCCCAAAGTGCTGAGACTCGAACTCAAAAAAAAAAAAAGACTAAAAGGAAAATAGGAAGAAGGCATTGTAGGTACTGGAACAGTGAAGTAACATAAGACCAGCACTTAAGGTGTTCCATCTGGAAGCTATACTTACATAAGCGCTTTAATCTGCAAAGGATAAAAGTCCAACTTGAATATATATCATAGCATTCATGACTATTCATAATCTGGCACAACCTTCATCTGTGCTTTCTTCCCATTCTAATATTTGAGACATAAAGGGCCACTTGGCATCCCAAACATTCCATGAATTTTAATACCTCTTTGTCTTTACTTCCCTTCTCATCTTCTTTCCTTTTGATTTCTTATTCATTCTTCAAGGCCTTCCCCAAATTCTACCATCTGTGATTTATTAGCAGCTATTTATTGAGCATGCACTGTAATGTATTAAGTGCAAGGAGTTAGGCATTTAAAAAATTTATCTATCTAGCTATCTAATCCGACAGATAGATTGAGATAATACAATCCTCAACTCAGAATTGGCATAGCATCACTTTCAATGCATTCTGTTGGTCAAAGCAGGTCACAAGGCTATACCAGAAAAATAGGTTTCATCTTCCAATGGAAGGAGTGACATAAATGTTCTGGGTTGAGAGGAATTTTTGGTGGCCATCTTAGCAAAAAACCTATGAAAGTCACTGATAGATCAAGTTAATATGGTAGATAATTGGCCATCAGATTTAGCCACAAAGAAGTCATAAGTAATCCTGTCTACAGTATTTTCAGTTAAGTAGTTGAATCAAAGCTTGAATGGAGTGTGTGTAATAAATAATGTCCAGAGAAGAGTCAAAAGCATCAAGTAGAAGGCTGTGAAGAAACTATATAACAGTGAAGACAGTTTGTGGCAAATGACCAAGAAAGTGTTTCTTTGTTTTTCAAGATAAGAAAAATAATAACATGCTTATATACAACTGAGAACAATTCAATAGGTTGAAAGCTTTTGATGATATAGAAGAATAGGGGATAGTTGTTGGAATGAAGTTTTGTATAGGCAGGCAAGGATGAGATGCCACGTGAAAGTGGAGGATTTAACCTTATAAAGGAGCAAAGACAAGTCAAACAGAGCAACAAGCAAGACTATGGATTCAAATGCAGATGGACAGGTGAGGTGTGGTAATATGTGGAGGTTCTATTCTTGTTATTTCTGCCTCTCCAGTTAAAATTGGAAGCAAGGATATCTTAGAGACTGCAGAGAGGAAAGGTCTGAAGCATCAAGAAAGAAGAAAAAGCATGAAGCAGTCATGAAGGAGAGAAAGAATGTATAAGGAAATCATACAAGTTTTGCCGGGCAGCACTAAGGGCCTTTATAAAGTTTAGAAGCTGTTATTTTAAAGTTAAATCAGGCAGTCTGAATTTTTGTTTCCCAAAACTTTCCATTTTATGCAATTTTATGCATGCAACCATAAAGTAAAAGGAGGATTGGAGGTAACTAGAGCTGGGAATTTCTGAGGGAATGCATGACCACGAGAGACTAGGGTGACAGCAAGAGACACTATTAAGGATTGGTCATGGAATTTAACTTGAATAAGGAGGGAAGTAATGAGATGAGATGTGTGAAGGAAAGAATATAAGTAGAGGTGATGGCATCAGTGGACTGGAAGTCTGGAAGTGGTTGAAGATTTGTATTAATAAGAGTATGAGGGAGACCCCCCAAAAATGGAATTAGTTTTTTGGAGGGTGGACCCTTTGTAGTATAGGCTTCTCCGGCTAAGCAAGTGTTCTAGGAACACATCAGTATGGGGGTAGGGGTTCTTTCAACGTGTTTGCCCATTTCATGATGGGTGATTTGCTAGCACATCTGCGTACATTGTGCTGAGTTTTCAGCAGTTTTTGACCAAAAATGACAAGACGCCTGTGCCCCACCCTCCCTACTCACCCCATCTTGCCCTGAGTGACTTTTTTTCTTTGTTTCCCAGAATGAAAAAAGTCCTCAAAACGTAATTTTGCCGATGTGGAAGAAGTGAAACAAAAAAAGGGCACAGCACTAAAACGCATCAAAATTGATGAGTTCAAATACTGTTTTGAGCAGTAGAAAAAGCATCTTGATAGGTGTATTGTGCAAATGAAGAGTACTTTGAAGGTGACTGAAGTTTATACATATAACAATAAAGACACAATTTTTTGCAAATATATTATGGGGTTTTTTGGGGGGCCCCCCTCGAATTAGGGAGAATTGCTTTAAAAAGTAAGAATTACTTGAAATTGATGTTATGGAGAAGTTCAGTTATTGAAAATGACAAGTCTGGCATGTAACCAGGAGGATGGTTAACTGAAGTAAGGTGAAGGACAAGATCATTGACAGACAAGAGGTTAAGGAACTGAGAAGATCACTGACGTGAAAATTGATTTCACCTCAAATTTCACATAAATTGTGCTGGAGAGAGGGGCAGTGATCCGTATTCTAAGAAGACCTTAAGAAATAAGGATAAGTGAACTCTGGGGCTTGTAGATGGGAGTCACAAAGAGAGGCAACAGAGAATGTAGACCAGGGCTTGATCTTCAAAGATGGTGGAAGGAGGGGGAATGGTCTGGTCTAGACGCTGCAATGAGGAGCAAGGAAGACACTCAGCCCATCTTCAAGAATTGCAAGATAGAAAACAAACACTTCTTGAGAGGGCTTCAGGGAAGCAGTTTTTTCAAAAAAGAGTTAGATTTTAGTTGGAGCAGGATTAGAAAGAAAAGAGTGGGTACTACTCTCACACCCATACAAGCAAGGCTCCTGTCCTGGGGCACACAGCAGAGGACTCTACTCTTGTGTCTCACTGCCTGCACCCTTACACATGGAGTGATGGATGTGTGGGATTATGGAGATATACCCTGTTGGAAGCAGAGCACTCCTTCTAGACCATACTCTAGATACAACGACCCCAAAATTTCTCATCCAAACATCCCTGAGTGGTACTGTGTATACTCTTCCCTAGGACATCCTCCTAAGGACTGACCTGTCTGCCGGGTTCCAAGGAAACACAGAGACCCTTCATAATACAGGACAGAGCTGGCGTGGCACTGGAATATGAATTGACTTCAAGGCAGGAGGCAGGAGCTGGGGCTTGTTCACCCCATGACACCACATGGATTCCTAAAAGTTTAAATTCAAGATTTGCCTTCTAGGTGATGATTAGGATCTATTTGTCAATGCATGGGGGGAAACATAATTTATTTATCAATCTGTTAACTTGATTTATAATTTTTAAATACTTTTACTATGCAATATGTGCCTCTGTTTCTTGTGTTGTCAGGGGTATGTGTGTCTGAGGAAAAGTTTGAGAAGTTAGAGCGTTTGGGTGGTGTCACAGAGTCCAAGAACCTTTCTTCCTATCTCCAGGTAGAGTTAATGACACACTCTTCAGGACTCCAAATAAATGGAGATTGTAATCAAATTGCTAACATGTGCCTTAGTCTATTTTATCATAGTTACACATGGGTATCTTTCCACTAGACTGTGAGCTCCAAGCAGGGAAAGACTATGCATTATCTCTGTGGCCTTAGAGCACATAATGGTTATTAAAAAAAGACCAAAAAAAATCATAAAGAAATTAATTGAATCCGATAGAGTCCAGAAACATCTATGAGTCTAGCCAAGGTGCATTTTTATTTCCATGTGATGCCAATAAAATAATTAAAAAATAAACTCATGTCCACACATGTTTGGTTCTGACCATCATTCCTTGGATTTTCTCTTTGGACTGGAACTTGAAGCCACCTTAAATCACTGCTTCAATTTTAGCACCAGGCAAAATTTCACGAAAGGAAAACTCTTTGAATGATTTAGACCAATTCCCTGAAATGTTGCTTTCCTTGAAGCCTCTGATGCATGCTGCCCTTTCTGTGGGCATCACCTGTTGTGGCACTTTTGTGGGTAATTGATGTTGGCATTTCAGATTAAGATGAAATTTTCGATGTCAGCTTTGGACTGCTTCAATGGTCATGATCAGTTAGCTCTCAGTTTACCAATTTGTGTTCCACTGAGTTGAACAGTAAAAATCCTTGGTAGTTTACCTGAAAGGCCATGAAGATGACTTATGGGCCGCAGCACACCATATTTCTTTTCTGTACTTTATCTAGACAAATAAGTGCTTATAACTCTGGATTCAGTAAAGACTGTTTATTCTTCAGAACTGACATCCCATTAAAAAGAAAATAAAGTAAGCATCAGGATTAGTCCCTTAAGCTTCCATCAAGTCTTTTCACCATGAATGTCTGTGTGTTTTTCTTCTGTCAGTTCCTGACACCAAAATGCATTTTTCTACAGAAGATAATATCATGGTACTCTTTTCTCTCCCCCTACATTTGGCAATCTTCTCCCACCTCTCTCACAACACTCAAGTCATAGATATTTAAAAATAATAACAAAAGAATAACTAATACATTAAGATTCTTATGGTGTAAAGGTGATGGCATTAACTTTGTGGACCCCCTTCCCACAAGAATGATCCATCCATTGCTATTAGGAGAGAGGAGCATGGGGCATATATAGGCTGAGCACAATGTCACAGTGGCATCAGGGAACTACAGAGAGGTTTGAGTTGAGGGAAAAACAAAAGAAAGAGTAGATCAGTATTTTGCAGTACTCAGTGAATTTTACTGGAGTGAGTAACTCCTTTCTTAATAACTCTTAGCAATCAAATCAACCTTTTAGTTATCGATTCTGTCAAATGAAATAAGAGAAACGAGGCTGACACTTCCAGGTGGAACCCGAGTGAGGCGTGGGGCAGGGACTGGCAGGGCCTGGCGGCTCTGGTGGCGACTTTTGTGTACTGTGTCCTCACGGTGCCCCTCATTGTGATGAGAGTGTTCTGGAGCTTCGTTGGCTTCTTGGTGCCTTGGTTTATCTCCAAGGACCTTAACCGGGGAGTTATTACCATGTTGGTGACCTGTTCAGTTTGCTGCTATCCCTTTTGGCTGATTGCATTTCTGGTCCAGCTCAACCCTCTCTTTGGACCACAGTTGAAAAATGAAACCATCTGGTATCTGAAGTACCATTGGCCTTGAGGCAAAAGACATGCTCTGCAGTACTCAGTCTTGGAGGTCACGAGAAGAGAATTCCTTCTAGATTGAAGGTCACCTCCACACCCAGAACACCTTTCTTGCTTTGTCTGTTTTGGGTGTCTGCTGCCTTAAATGCTCACACTACACTGAATGTCTGATTCCACAATGCGGTGTTTCTTCCTTTGCTCTTTTTACACTTCCATGTGCCTGCTCCACAAGTTGGTGACGCAGTCTCCTGAGACAGAGGATGCTCTTCTGAGAAACATGCTGCTTTCTCCTTGGAATCTGGATTTGAAGATGACTCCTGCTTCCTCATCACATGAGAATCAGAGAAATGTTTAAAAACTGCTGCAAGATAAACAAGCTCCAGTGGGCCAGTCAGGAGAGACAGGAGAGCATGTTCAGAGGAAGGTCTGTCCCAGCAGAGACACCAAACTCTATTTTCAGGGCAAATTTTTTATATCTGCCACCTTTTGGAATAAGTTATTCTTCTCTTTCTGAAAAAAAAGAAAAGAAAAAAAGAAATGGGAGCATATTTTGGTCAAATAATTATAATGCAGTATGTCTAAGTTCTAGGTTGCAGGAGAAAACAGAAATTGAAAAGTCAAATGGTCTGTTATTGTGGGTAGGTTACCAACCAGGACCTGACTGTTACAGCTCTGAGTATCATCTTGAGCGACCTGAAACCCACCCTCTGGTTTCTTTGAGGTTCTTAGTGGTAAACAAAACATTCTATCATCCATCAGTCAGAGACAGTGCTGATGTGACTTGAACAAGAGAAAAACTTGGGGATTTTGTGTTTTGGTGGAGATGCCTTTGAAATCCACGTCTTCAGACTCCAAAACCAGTGACACATTGTTAGTTATTCAGCAGTGATTAGTAGCTGGAAAGCAACTGATATTGAGTTCATAAGGCAACTAGCAATGAAAGTGAGGGTTGTTTATATTCCTAGTTACACCCAGGCCACAACCCTCCTATATTCCCTAATTATGGAAGAAGTTTTTCTCTCTTATATATGTTACCTTTTTTAACTTCTTAGACTGAGACTAGCATTCTCATTTTAGAAGCAACCCTAGTCATCATCTGTGTGAGTATCTTCACTTTTATAACTTTTACAGCTAAGGCACTGAAAGGGTACACTGCTTGTTGGTATCAAATCATCCAGACTTGATCTTCCCATTGAAAACACAAGGTTGAGGACGGAGTCATTGCTCTTTGCAGACTGACCTTGGTGTGTGTTTTTACCCAGTAACACCTGGTATTTCTGGTTCATAGTCCAAGAAATGGCCCTATTGAATTCTGTTAGATGATTCTAAAGAGAGATCTTGTCTTACTTTTAACTCCAAGAAGGACTGAGTCTCAGGAAGATGGATATTCTGCAAGGGCATCCCCTTTCTGGGAAACAATATAAATTTTATTATAGCAAAGGATATTGCAGAATAGAGGGAGGTATTTTTGAATGGGCTGATTTTGAATGATTTGAATACATTTGTGGAGTTTCTTTTTATTCAGTTTTACTCCATATTTTTAATGCAATGAACATGTATTCCTTGTGTTACTAAAAAGGGTAGAAAAATCCAAGTGGATATTGCAAAGTGTACATATAATGCTTCAGCATTCGTGCCCAACAGAGGAAAATAATTCTCTATTATTACTGAAGAAGTCATCCTGGTGTTCTAAGAAAAGTGCTGCCAAGAGAGCCAAAAATCTGAGTTGGAGACCTGGCTCTGATACTTTTCAGTACATTCTCAAAGAATACTGAGCATCTGTAGTGTAATGAGTACTTCACTGAGCCCTAGGAAGATGATAGACATGTGTAGGTGTGGCCCTCTGTACATTTACAGGAGACAGAACTTATGCCATATCAATCATTTCTCTGAGCATGTTTCCTCATTTGTAACATGGAAATAGCCAGACCTTACCAGGTCATTATGAAGATTAAATTATGCAATGTATGTGATTCTCCAAGTGCAGGGGAACTGCTTAATTAAGTGTAGGATCTGAAAGTGGTGGAACACAAAGATGAGCTATTAGAGTTTTGGCGGACAAATATTAGCTCACTAATAATAGGCATTGTCATACTCGTGTTTCTATGTTACTTATTGTGAATTTAAGAGAAAACACATTAACCTGTTCAAATACCAGCTGTTGAATTTAGCTTCTGCTTTAATTTACCTTTCCCACCGAGCCATTGGTCCCTAAGATCCTAGTAATAGAATGATGCTAATGCTCACTTCTTCTTGTCACCTGAGGGGCAAGTCAGTTTCAAGGCATTCAAACTCTAGGTACTCTATCTAAAAGCCCAGATCCACGGGGTGGAAAAATGAAAGTGTACTCAAATTAACGAACCATTCAACTGAGGCATTCTCATAATTTTAAGCACAGACTTCTTTTTCATGACACTCTCCAGAAACTTGTCACAGCAATTCCAAACACACTTTCCTCAGCACTCCTCTGTGTCTACACAGAACTATGTTTATAGCAGATCATGAAGAAATGAATGAGAGAATAAAAACTTTTTTTAAAAATGAGTCTATGAAAAGTAGCTCTAAAGAAAGGAGGTTCAGATTTCCCCAAGTAGACAACATGCTTTAGTTTACCCAAATAACTAAGTAATTTTACCCTGGAAATTTCTCTACCAATTTTTTCCCCCAAGAGTTATTTTTGTCGAAAAGAGACTAAAAACATTGTTTTTCTTAAACTCACTTAGATACTTTTCTACTCAAATCCTCTTCTTCTCATCTCCTCCCTAGACTGCTTCCTGAGCAGAGGTTGTTTTCCAGGGTTGTTTCCCTACTAAGCCTGCTGTAGGCTGAGAGTTCCCTCTCCAAGGGTCATAGAGCCTCTAGGACTTGGTCAGGCACTAAGATTGAGACACTAACAGCAATAGGACTGTGTGGTGCAGGACAGAGAAGGTGGACCTGGGATTTTAATTCAGGGGTTACAAACATATACAGGAATACTTTAAAAACTTTAAATTACTCAAAAATCCAACAACTTCATTTTCCACAGTCTGTAGAATGAAGAGAATATTGCCTGCGTCCCAGAACTATGGACAAAACTAAATGAGAAAATACATGTAATTAGCGAGCATGGATAATTACTAGAGAATTTTAAAAATCTTAACCTTGCCTGGTGCTGTGGACTGAATTGTGTCTCTTCAAAATTCATGTTGAAACTCTAACTCCCAATATGACTATACTTGAAGATAGAGCTTTTGGAAGGTAATTAAGGTAAAATAAGGTCATAGAATGGGGTCTGACTCCAATAGCATTGGTGGCTTTATAAGAAGTGTACCACGAGTGAACCATGCTGGCACCCTGACCTTCAGCTTCCAACCTTCAGAACTGTGAGAAATATCTGTTGTTGAAGCCAACCAGTGTATGGTACTGTGTTATAGCAGCCTGAGCTGACTTGGATACCTGGTTTCTGCAGTCTTACAACTGCCCCTTACCAACTCCCCTTGCAAAAAACACACATCTTGAAATTCTTCTCCTTCCATTCTTGCAACTAATGGAATACAGTGATTAAGAGCAACTCTAGATATTTATGAAATTTGTGACCTTGGGCCACATGTTTAACCTCCCTGTGCCTCAATTTTCTTATCTCCTAAGTCAAAACAGGCTAATAGTAGTACCTACCTCATGGGGTGGTTGTTGTAAATATTAGATTAGTTCAAGAACATAGAGTACCAATGGTAAAAGTGGATTTTCATCCCTAGACTATACATTCTGTAAGAAAAAGAATATTCGTTTGTTTTGTTTTCTGATGTCTACAAAGCACCTGGAACTGTGTCCAGCACACTCTACATTTCTGGAATGATTGAAAAAATAATTCTCTGAGCCATTTCTGATTGACTTTCCAAATCCTCTACAATTTGGTCATACCTAAGCTTTCCAGTTTTCTTTTTTCCTCTACCAGCTCAGTCATGACTATGGGTTCCAGTCATACAATTGACTATTTTTGTTGTTGTTGTTACTAGTCTTGCATTTTCATATTTTATTTTCCTTGCTCCAGCCATTTCTTGTACTTGCAATGTCTTGCCAGTCCCAAGCCTATCCTAACTTCCTAAGTCTTACCTATCTTCTGGGCCATCTCAAACTACACTCATGTCATTAAGTGTTTATTAAATGTAATAGACTATTCAAACTTGCAGAAGATTTCTCAACTTCCATCCATATATCCCATTTCTTAACAAAGGAAACTGTGCAATACACACACACACACATACACACACACAATTCCAAAGGCTTTTTGAGTTTGAGAAAGCGGGATTCTTATGGTCCTACCATCTCAGACCCTCAGAGTCTTCTCCATACCCAAAATGAAACATTTTATAATGGTTTGGATTCCTTCAGCACCTCCACACGTCTTTCCTCAGAAGTACTAACTGACTGGGAGAGAATAGAGATATCTAGACAGAATGATTGCACATTAGAATTCACCCTACTTCAGTTTGGCGGTGGGAGGATCTTTTCCAATTTCATTTGAAATGATCAGAGGAGACACCAGCTGGAGTGTTAATAGGTCAAGACTGAGTCTTGGTTTGTTGGGTGCAACACCATGGATGAAGGGGATGCTTCTGAAAAGATCTTTTTTTTTTCTCCCCATTTAAAGAAGTTCATGACTGTCTATCCCCTCTTTGGAAAATAAGTAGGACTTTCCTTCCCTCAAAGCCATCACAGATTATGTCAAAATTGGTGAGGAAGGGGTAATGGGACAGAAAGCAGACATCTGAGAGGTTCTAGTCCCCAAAGTAACGGTCTTCCACAGAATTTGGATGGAAATTTTCTGAGTTATATGAACTCCCATTTTCTTATCTTTCTTGACTCCTTGGCTATCTACCTTCCATCTCTGAGGTGGATCCTTTCCTGTGAAAGTAGGTTTATATGATCAAATCCTGAATGTACCTGCACAAATGAGTTTAATGGTAAGTGCAGCTGTTTGTTTTTCTGGAGGGACTAGAAGCTCTTCCCTGCCAGAATTTCCCAAGAGGAGTAGGGTCCCATCTCTCAGTTCCTGGAGTCCTAGCTCCTCACAGTCATGAATGGATATATCCTAAGGGCATGAGACCTACGTGATGCTGTTACACATGCCTTTTTTCATGGTGTGTGGATTGGAGTGCAATTTTATGGCCTCAGATGCCTGAAGCTGTGGCAACAAAATCACCCCAATTTCTTCTCCAGCTCTGTCTCTGTTTTGTCCTTTTATTTCTACACTCATTATTGCTTTGGCTAGGAATTTGATAAGTATCCTAATTAAGCATCTGAAATCCCCCCCCAAAATACTCATATGAATACACTGTTAATCCCTAGAGAAGGTGAACATTGTGCATCATTAGAAACATTGCAGTAATACCAACTACATTGGTCTCACGTATTCTAGTGTACAAGACACTTCCATGCCTATTACTTCAGATTATACTCATAATAACTAACCCCACAAGGAGAGCTGGGAGCTTATAATTAGCCCTTTTACAAATAAAGATTCTCAGACAGGTTGGCTAAGTGATTTTGGCTTATAATTGACAGAAGCAAATCCTCTGTTGAATAAATGGAGGAAAGGTGCTATTAGAAGGGGAGTGGTAAAAGGTAAACAGAGAGGCCCCACTAAAAAGAATTATGCGATGTGTCAGAAAAAAAAAAAGGATCTGATGTATCTCATAAGTGCCAGGCCTATTTAATTAATGTATCATTTCTCCTGGATGGAATACCCTCCACCGCCGTTCTCTTTCAGTCTCTTGTTAGCTTTCCTGCACTTCTGTTCTTGTCATCACCAATGCACTGCAGCCAGAGAAATCCAACTTGATCACGTCATATAATACATTATATTTCATGTCATATCATATCTTATCATATCTAATATCACACAGTGTCATCCACCTGTGTAAAATTTTCAATGCTTTCCATTGCTCTTAGAACAGAGTAAGCCCAAGTCTTTGCATGACTTGTAATAAGGGCTTCCATGATCCAATGCCTAAAGGTCTGTTTCTACTTTATCTTACCTCCCAGGCATCTTCACTCTCTAATCCAGCCATACCTTCAGTTCCTTGGGTGTACCATGCCTGCCTACAGAGCTGTTGCCCACTGTGTTCCTGTTGCTCAAATGTTCTTTCTTCACGTGGTTTTAAGTACGATTCCTCCTTTAAATCCAACCACTAACAACACTTTCTTAGGTAAGCATTTTGGTCTCTGATTTTCCTAACTAGGCCACACAGTCCTGCGATTTTTGTAGCCCCATGCCTCTCTCTTTGGAAGACCTAGTCATTTTATGTTTATTTGTATGATGAGTTGATTAATGTCACTTTCATCATCTACCTGGAGAGGCAAAGTTCCTGTTTCTGCTCACTATTTGTGTCCCCTGTACCTATCACGCCTGGCATATATTTGGCACTCAATAATTAATATTGACTGAATGAATGAACAAATGAGCAAATGGAAAATTAAGGTGATTTTTCAAACTAATTAATACTCATTAATATTTAAAGTTTAATGGAAAATCATGTCCCTCGTGGCAAGTGTCCCAAAGATAAAATGAGCAGTGAGATGACATTGCCTGCTTCTGTGTGTCAAAGAACAAAATTTCAACAAATTGAATTTTAAAAATCTAATTGGCTTTTGTTAGCAATTTATGAACAGGTATAATTTGGTCTGTAAAACACACATGAGCTCCACTGGGTGGGGCAGAACAGTCGGATTTTGTGAGGCACCTTGAACAGGAACAAGGAGATAACATAGCGCAGAAAGTGGATGGGTTAACCTCAGGTTACTTTCTTTGTATGGGTTAAAGTCAAGGGATCGCCTTTATCATGCCAGCTCAAGTTGACAGAGCCCCTTTTGATTGGGTGCTGTAAGTCTACTGGTTTTTTAAAAACTGACCTGTTTGGAGATTTGTCTCTCATCTCTTGATTTCTCAGATGGCTAAATCATATAGGTGAACAGCTAAGTTTTTGGTTTGGTGATGTGAAATCTTAGCATGAGTGACTCCATTTTGAGTTGGTCTGTTGAGGCTTAGTGCAGGAACTTAGTTCAAATAAATGGCCTACCATTAATTTTATTTATCATGTGTTTTGCTGCAAAATTTCATGAGCAAGATTTTAGTCTTAAAGAACTACTAAGGAATTCTTATGCAAATATTTCTTCTTTTCATTTTTATTAGGAATGATCTTCCCTCCTCTTTTCTTCTCCCCACCCCTCACCCCACTAAATAATAGCATTATCCTTTAAAAATGGCAATGCAATACCGGTGGTGAGTAACTCTCTAGCAGGAAGCTTGATGGTCAGAAGCCCTGGTTAAGTGCCTAGTATGTGAGAATGAGTCACGTATTCTATCACATAGGCACTGTCCCACAAAATACTGAGGAAATGGCCACCTTCCTCTCTCACCTCCCCAGCCCTTTGCTAAGAGCCCCACCTTGAGCTTGCTTACTCTGAGAATAGCTTTTGAAGCAGACACACACCTGGTCCAGCACACCCCCAGGGTGAGCTGTGAGGTTTCCTGATGAAAGAGTTTGTTCACACATAGCTTAGTGCCTCTGACTCAGAAAGAAAAATGCGTAAGAATAACTTTTTCTTTTTAAATCCAGCTCTGTGAAAAGGAAAGTACTGAGGGAAGTAAGTCAAAAGAGGCTAAACAAATAAGGAGTCATCATCAAGAAACTATGCTGAACAGTTTTATTTTCTGCAGCAGAAATAAATGTAGATTTCCCTGTATATCAGACTGCTCTAGGGAGAGGAATGTAGCTCGGTGGATTAAACTGGCATTTACACCATGGTTTTTAAGTCACTACTTCTTGGTTGGGGTGAGAGGGTGGGTGAAAAAGAAGACCTGATATTGGCGAATTTGGAGTTATTGTTAGTTAATGCTGATATATTTGCGTAAGGAGTCAGGAAAGGATTTAGCCCTCCACTTGATCTGTGGATGTGCCTGAGGGATAGCCAAGTTTTGAAGGAAACAAACCAATGGAGGATTTGTGTTTCGCTCCATCAGTTCGGACCTAAGAATCTAAGAAGATGCTTGTAGCACTGTCTTCTTTCTTAGCAGATTTTTTTTTCCTCGGAATCATCACAACATGTAAAGCCCTGACACCTAGGATATCCTGAGGGGGAAAGCAAGAGAGAAGGATGTAATTGTGCCAATTCATCTGGCCAGGAGACTGAGGGCACAATGTCCTTTGGGCAGAATAAATTGTTATTTTGGGACCTTGTGTTGATCATTTTGGCAGTAGTATCCTGGAGGGACAAATCCGGAGTCGCAGAAAGACGTTTGGGTGCCTGGGGCAGGAAGTCAATTAGTTGTAGGGCTCTCCTTTTTCTCACCCATATTTATACAGGGTGAATATCTATTAAAGAGCCAATTTAATGAAGTGGTAATGACATATTTAATAGCCTAATTTTTAAAAATTTTTAAAACTTTGATGATCTTTATTTTATTAATTTGTCATGTATGTAAAGAAAAATAAATAGCTGCATTTTATAATTTGCAGCATTTAACACATGGCAAAATGCTGAAATTTAAAAATAGTACATACTCCGGTTCTACAGAAGCCCTGTGACATTCAAGTTCTGATTCTATTAACCTCCCAATTCCTCTTCTTATACTTAAAAAGAAATCTTCACATATTATATTTTAAGAAGTATTTTTGTTCTATGTCTGTGAGGTTATGGGCCTTGCTTCTAATTTACCTTGCAACCTTGAATTTCCAGCTACGATTCACCATCAACAAAGAATTAAATACACTTCTCAGATTTAGGGCTAAGAAATTAACCATGTGAACAGTTTCAACTCTAGAAACAAAGAAACAAATGCTCTATCAAAAAATTTTACTTCAAAATGTTTTCGTCTTTGGAAAGTTGCTATTTCATTGTTCTAAACCCCTCAGACCACTCCAGCAGCAGCTTACTCTCCCTGAAACCCACTCCAAGTTCATCCTCAATCCTAGACCTCACACCTGGTCGAGAAGGGAAGGACTAGGGAGACAGCAGCAGCATGAGGGCCCGGATTAGGCCTGAGCAGCAGTCTCTTGGTCTATTAAATTCATCAGACAGAGGGGAAGAGTGGAGATTGGGGTGCTAAGGCTGTGTGTCTCTGCTTTTCCAGCTGATGCCCTTCTTTTTTTCTTTTTTTAAGATTGTTGTTGGCTGGGCTTGGTGGCTCAGCCTGTAATCCCACGCTTTGGGAGGCCGAGGTGAGTGGATTGCCTGAGCCCGCGGGTTCGAGACCCACCTGGGCAAATTGGCGAAACCTCATCTCTACAATAAAAAAAATCAAAAAATTAGCCAGGCGTGGTAGCGCGTGCCTGTAGTTCCAGCTACTTGGAAGGTTGAGGCAGAAGGATCGCCGGAGCCCAGCAGGTCGAGGCTGCGGTGGCCGGGAGTGGCCACTACACTCCAGTCTGGGCGACAGAGTGAGACTCCAAATCAAAAAAAAAAAAAAAAAAGATTGTTGTCTCTCACTTTACGTTTCTCTCCTCCCTTCTCT
>CAUYQG010231807.1:0-47744 GCA_963574415.1 Tarsius wallacei | reverse complement strand
GCCACCGCAGCCTCGACCTGCTGGGCTCCGGCGATCCTTCCGCCTCAGCCTTCCAAGTAGCTGGAACTACAGGCGTGCACTACCACGCCCGGCTAATTTTTTGATTTGTTGTAGAGATGAGGTCTCACTTGCCCAGGCAGGTCTCGAACCCGCCGGCTCAGGCAATCCACTCACCTCAGCCTCCCAAGGCGCGGGATTACAGGCTGAGCCACCGAGCCCGGCTTAAAGACACATTTTTATATTTATTATAGTTGTTTTTGTCCATATACAAATTCTGTGCCCACTATTCTGAACCTCAGGTGAAGGATACTTTATTTGCTAGTACATCATAGATAATAGAGGACTTTTCATAAAGATTTAATTTACCCAAGAACCCTAAGAAATATATGTTATCTTGAATTAAAAGTTAAGAAAACTGAGGACAGGCACGTTGGCTCACACCTATAATCACAGCATTTTGGGAGGCTGAGGCAGGAAGACTGCTTGAGCCCAGATGTTCAAAACTATCCTGGACAACATAGCAAGACCTCATTTCTACAAAAAATGTTTTAAATTAGCCAGGCAAGCCGGGCTTGGTGGCTCAGCCTATAATCCCAGCACTTTGGGAGGCTGAGGTGAGTGGATTGCCTTAGCCTGAGGGTTCGAGACCCGCCTGGGCAACTTAGTGAGACCTCATCTCTACAATAAATCAAAAATTAGCTGGGCGTGGTATCGCGCGCCTGTAGTTCCAGCTACTTGGAAGGCTGAGGCGGAAGAATCACTGGAGCCCAGCAGGCCGAGGCTGCAGTGGCCGGGAGTGGCCACTGCACTCTAGTCTGGGCGACAGAGTGAGAGTCCAACTCAAAAATAAATAAATTAAATAAATAAATAAATAAATTAGCCAGGCATGGTGGCATGCACCTGTAGTCCCAGCTACTCAGAAGGCTGAGGCAGGAGGATCGCCTGAACCAAGGAGGTCAATCATGCCACTGTATTCCAGCCTAGGCAACAGACTGAGACCCCAACTCAAAAAAAAAAAAAAGTGATTACGTAGTGAGGAATTAAAGAAAGGGTGTAGATAGTATTGTCATTATGATTTTTGAAAACCTGCCCCCAGTGCCTTTTCTGATGAAACTCTTGGCCGGGCTCGGTTGCTCAGCCTGTAATTTCAGCACTTTGAGAGGACAAGGAGAGTGAATTGCCTGAGCCCATGGGTTTGAGATGAGCCCAGGCAACCTGGTGAGACCTTGTCTCTACAACAGATAAAAAATTAGCCAGGCGTGGTAGCACACGCCTGTAGTTCCGGCTACTTGGAAGGCTGAGGCGAAAGGATCGCTGGAGCCCAGCAGGTTGACGCTGGAGTGGCAGTGAGTATGACATGGCACTGCAGCCTGGGCAACAGAGTGAGGCTCCGACTCAAGAAAGAAAAAAAGGAAAATCTTTCACGTATGTGCCATGGCACTCCAGCCTGGCTGACAGAGTGAGATTCTGACTCAAAAAAAAAAAAAAAAAAAAAAGATCTTTCACGTATACATATCACATTACCCAATGTGAGCACAGGATGGTCTCATTCTAATCCGGATTTCACAGTGGTCAACAGAACACTCTGGGTTCAGAATCCCTGGGCACGCATCTCAGATCTGTCACACACCAACTGTGTGCCTTAAAACAGATGTCTGAACCTTTCTAAGCCTCAGTGAGGATGATAGCAGCACCTCCTAGGGTTATGAGGAGTAAACAGGATCACTGTGCAAAGCACTTGGCACAGTGCACATAGTCGGCCTTAGTCAACAAGAGCCATTGTTACAGTGGAACCCAGACTGATCTGAGTCTTCTCAGAGGCAGCTCACAGCTCAGGCTGCTTATGCATCTTCCCTCCTGGTACAAAGTAGATGGCGACAAATGTTTGTTGGATGAGGAAATGCAAACCCAGAGAGGATTAAGAGCATTCAGCTCATTCACTCATTCACACAATTCACTGGGTTCATAGTATGTACTAGATGGCTGAGAACCAAGTAAGAATTAGACATTGTCCTGCCCTCAGGTTGCTTGCAGCCTGGGCTGGAAGTCCAAACACATGAGCCCATAGGAGATTTCACTGAAGGATCCAAACTGCCAGGTGCCCAAAATCTGGAGACACCCGTCCACTCACGCATGGCAACCAGCAGCTGGAGCTGACTTTCCTTGTTCCCGGTGTCAACTTTGCTGGACCTGGAGGCCCTGGGGTTGTAACTCTAGTCTAGAGGGAGAGGCAGCTGGGTAAACATGCAGTAAATGGGATGGGGCAGGAGCCACGAGGGAGGAGCACCTCACTCAGGCTGGTGGAGAGGAGGGAAGAGACAGGCTGTGTTTCCATAGCTTCCCTGGGAGGTGCTATTATCATCAGATGGCACTGAGGCTTAGAAAGATCCTCAGTTTGGCCGGGTGCAGTGGCTCATGCCTATAATCCCAGCACTTCGGGAGGCTGAGGTGAGAGGATTGCCTGAGCCCATGGGTTTAAAACCAGCCCGGTCAACTTGGTGAGACCTCATCTCTACAATAAATCAAAAAATTAGCCGGGCATGGTAGCACATGCCTGTAGTTGCAGCTACTTGGAAGGCTGAGGCAGAAGGATCACCTGAGCCCAGCAAGTCGAGGCTGTGGTGGCCATGAGCATGCCACTGTACCCCAGTCTGGGCAACAAAATGAGACTCTGACTCAAAAAAAATGTATTGAACCATCTTCAAATCCTCAGCACAAATGAATGTATGTATACACAGAAGGAAGCTGGTTGCCTGTAGGAAGGCTGGGGCATGGGGCAGAATGAAGCCAATCACACCCCCACTCCCCACTCTGTCCCCCTCCTGGAGACCTGGGCCACCTCCCTAAACTGAGGAATCTGGGGAAAGCAGTTGGAAACAATGGTTCTGCCTCTTGGCATTCTATGATTCCCAGCCCAGGCTCAACCACAAGAGTCCAGGCCCAGGCAGGCACCATGAGCAAGTGATGACATGGACCAGATAGACCTGGAAAGTACACAGACACACTTGGTTTATATATAAAACCCTTAATTATTATTTCTTTCCATCGAGATCTACACATTTTCCCATTTGTCATGAAATAGGTGGCCCTGTGGGTCTACCTTTATTTTTCGGCATTTGATAGAGATGTGAACACCAAGAAACAGTTCACTTTCCCCCTTGCTTTGCAGAAGAACTGTTACAGTCCAAGCCTCTGAAAATAGGGGCTTGTTATAAATTGTGTTTTAAAACAATTTAAAGCTTTTTTTCCCTTTACATGTTGTAACATCTCCTTCTCAATGTTGCAATTGTATGCCCCTTCCTCTGGGGAACTATAAAAAGCACATAAAGAATATGTTATAATTTCCAGAATGTTATCTAAAATGTCAGTATAACTGGGAGACTTTGAGTCACATCAGTGGCCGTTTACCAAAAAATGTTAACGTAGATCTGAATCATGCTGAAACTGCATGTAGACTTCTTAATCTTAACTTGGGGTGAGTGACAGGCTATGAAATTGGATAAAAATACTGGAGTAAGTTTGTGTTGCTTTGATGGGGTTTTTGACAATGATGCCGACCCATCTCCCTGTAACCTGGCTGCAGAAATTAAACACTCCCTTTTCTCCCAGTTTCTGCCTCTCGTCTTTGATTGACAGCAAGAGAAAGCAGTCGGAATAGTTCATCTGAGAACAGAACATTGGTGGTGCAAGGATGATGACAGCAGCTGCCATCAGCTTCAGGATAGGGAGGCGACTTGGAGCAGTGGTGCTGCCTCTCTGGTTGGCCTCACAGTGCTGTGGCCTCAACAACTAGCCCATAATAGACAACACAACTTTTTTACAGAATGCATAAATAAAAATTTTACAGCCGGGCTCGGTGGCTCAGCCTGTAATCCCACGCCTTTGGGAGGCTGAGGTGAGTGGATTACCTGAGTCCGTGGGTTCAAGACCCGCCTGGGCAAGCAAGACCTCATCTCTACAATAAATCAAAAAATTAGCCGGGCATGGTAGCGTGCGCCTTAGTTCCAGCTACTTGGAAGGCTGAGGCGGAAGGATCGCCAGAGCCCAGCAGGTCGAGGTTGCGGTGGCCGGGAACGGCCACTGCACTCCAGTCTGGGCGACAGAGTGAGACTCCAACTCAAAAAAAAAAAAAGTTTTTACAACAGTGGGGGTCATACTATGCATTTTATTTATTTATTATTATTTTTTGAGTCGGGGTCTGGAGTGCAGTGGCATAATCATGGCTCACCACAGCCTCTACCTGATGGGTTCAAGCGATCCTCCTAGGACTACAGACACATGCCAGCACACCCAGCAAATTTTTTTTTTCTTAAGGTCTTGCTACATTGCTCAGGCTGGTTTCGAACTCCTGGGCTTCAGGAGTTCCTGCCTCGGCCTCTCAAAGTACTGGGATCAAAGGCGTGAGCCATCGCACCTGATTCTTATTTTTTCACATTCTTTACTTTTTTTTTTTTTAAGTGAGAGTCTCTCACTGTCATCCAGGCTGGAGTGCAGTGGCACACTCAAGTTCACTGCAGCCTCTGCCTGCTAGGCTCAGGTGATCCTTCCCTCTCAGCCCTCCAAGTGGCTGGAACCACAGGTGCAGCCACCAACCCCGGCTAGTCTTTTAAAATTTATTGTAGAGATGAAGTCTCGCCATGTTGGCCAGCCTGGTCTCCAACCCGTTGGGCTCAGGCAATCCTCTCGCCTCAGCCTCCCAAAGTGCTGGGATTACAGTCGTGAGCCACCGCGCCCGGCTTTTCACATTCTCTTTTTATTTTTTGAGTCACTGTCTCACTCTGTCGCTAAGGCTGTGGAGTGCAAGTGGCACGCTCACGGACACTGCAATCTCGACCTGCTGGGCTAAGGTGATCCTTCCGCCTCAGCCTTCCAAGTATCTGGAACTACAGGCGCACGCTATCACGTCCAGATAATTCTTTTTTTTTTTAATTGTAGAGACGAGATCTCGCCAACCTACCTAGGCTGGTCTCGAATCCTTGTGCTCAGGTAATCCTTTTGCCTCAGTCTCCCAAAATGCTGGGATTACAGGAGTGATCCGCCAAGCTCGGCCCACAGTCTTATTTTATACTGAGTTTTTAAACTATTAAATGTTAATACGAATGGAAGAATCGTGGCGTCAAAACTTTTAAATAAATGTGTTTCAGAACTTTCAGAGCGGCATCTGCGCAGTTTTAGCTCTGGCACCAAGTCGCCATTCTCGAAACCTGGAAGGCTGGACAGTGCGGCTCCGAGGGTGCAGTGCCTCCAGGAGCCGCCAGGGCCCGCCACCGCCGGCAACTTTCGACGGTGCCGCTCTGTGCGACGCCTGAGCGCCGCAAGGGAGCCCGGAGCGGGAGGCCGCGGCGCAATGCATTCTGGGTCGGCGTAGCCATGGCGGCTCGTGTCCTTTCCTCCTGTGTCCGCCGCTTGCCCTCGGCCTTGGTGCCGCTGTCCCAGGTTCCCACGCTGGCCGCAGTCCGGCCTGTCAGCACTGCTTTGTTCCCCACGGGGACCCGGACGAGGCCCGGGCCTTCGCAGCCGGCCCTCGTGCTCTCGCAAGTGAGTCTCAGTGACTGTTGGGGTTTGGCAGGGGTCAGGGATCGGGCCCGCTCGGGGTGAGGTGGCAGGGCGGGCAGCCGGGCCGCGCCACCTGCAGACGGCGGTGACCTGTGGGGCTCTGACTCGCTTCCCGGCCCCGCTGCCTGTTGACCCCTGCAGGGAGGCCGGGTGACCTAGTGATAATACGTGCAAGAGCATGGACTCTCGAGTCAAACACCCCTGGGTTCTAATGCCGGCTGCCACTTACCCCAACTTTGGACACGTTTCCTAACCTTGGGATACTAGTCTCTACCCCGTGGAGTGGCAATGAGGAATAGCTGAGATAATGCGGCGAGAGCCCTTAGTGCGCTGCTTGGGAAGCTGTCAAAATAGTGGTCGCCGTTAGTTGTAGCGCTAATGCTAACGGTGTAAAGAGGATACCACACTGGCCTACAGTCTTCTCCAGAGCAGTTCTCTCCATGGAAGTCTGTCCTAATTTTCCCTTGTGGCACCTTTTGCCTGTGTCCACGCCTCCTGGAAGCAAGATTAGGAAACGAGAACAGGTGACCCTTAACGCGGGTTTGAACTACGTGGGTCCACTTATATCTGGATTTCTTCTTTTTTTAACCAAACGCGGACAGTATTTACGGGATGGGAAGCCCGGCGGATAAGGATGGCCGCCGATTCTTGGTATAGGCGGGTTCCGCAAGGCTGACTGCGGGACTTGAGTACACGCGGATTTGAGTGTACACCGGGGTCCTGGAATCAATCTCCCGCGCAAGTACCGAGGAACGACTGTAGTTTTAGTATGTAGCTTTCTTACCTGATGAAACGTGTGTGAGACTGAAACTCCATGAGGCAGTGATTTTCAATCCTAGCTGCACATTCAAATCACCTGGGTAAGTTAAAAATCACTTGCTCCCTTCTCCCTCTTTTGATTTACTCCTCTGGGATGAAGCCCTGGCAAGGCTTTTTTTTTTTTTTTTTTTTTTTTTTTTTTTAAGTTTCCCAGGTGACTCTGAAGTGCAACCAAGATTAAAAACTGTCTTAGGGTAGGATAGACTCCTAAGTTGAAGTTATGAAACCCCTTCGCAAACTTGGGCTTCATGTAATAGTCAACCTTGATTGCATATTAGCATTAGAAATTAGAGTGCAAGCCAGGCACAGTGGCTCACACCTACAATAATCCCAGCACTTTGGGAGGCCGAAGTGAGAGGATTCCCTGAGTCCAGGGGTTCAAGACCAGCTTGGGCAACTTGGCAAGACCTCGTCTCTATAATAAATAAAAAAATTAGGCCAGGCTCGGTGGCTCAGCCTGTAATCCCTCGCTTTGGGAGGCCGAGGTAAGTGGATTGCCTGAACCCGTGGGGTTCGCGACCCGCCTGGACAACTTGGCGAGACCTCATCTCTACAATAAATCAAAAAATTAGCCGGGCATGGTAGCGCGTGCCTGTAGTTCCAGCTACTTGGAAGGCTGAGGCGGAAGGATTTCCGGAGCCCAGCAGGTCGAGGCTGTGGTGGCCGGGAGCGGCCACTGCACTCCAGTCTGGGCGACAGAGTGAGACTCCAATTCAAAAAAAAAAAAAAAAAAGACCTTTCTTAGTTTATATACTCAAGTCAAATTTTTATGACCCTAACCATTTCCCTTGCCACAGTGTTTGAAAATGGAGTCTTCTCTGTGATATTATTAAAATCAGCAAAAAGGGTTAATATTTTCCTCAAAGCAGGAAAAGTGGATCACCATAATTTTCAGGTCATTTTTCAAGAGCTTTTCTCTACTGAAAGGACAAAAGATGTAAATCATTCCTCAGGGAATATCACAAAGTTATCCCCCCCAGAACTCCTTCCTCCCAAGATATAATAGCCACTCTATCAGGAAGTAAGACTCAGTCATAGATATTTTCTTGACATTAGATAACCCACTTTTTCTCACAGACTATCTGCTTAAGGGTAGAAACATACTGTAGTCCCACTGCCTGAAAATAACCAGTTCCCCACTGGCTACTCTTTAATGATACAAATTTCCCCTCCTTCATTTAATTTATATGTACAAAAGAGAAGACTAAGGCAGTTTCCAGATAATGGTCAAAGAAATACCTTTGTCATAAAAATCAGCAGAAGCCCCTATTTTAGCACTTTCAGGGTGGTGGTCTTAGAAACTTTAGGGTTATTGGTTTCACTGGACTTAGCAAAGGCAGACTTGCTATTTCTGGGGAAGATATGTTTCCAGAGGTTAGTTTTTGTAAATCTGCTATGTTTGGAGCTGGTATATTTAGTGACTTTGGAGCTATAGAATTTGAACTTGAGAAGTCCTTCCTGTGGCAAATTTAAGAACAGAGCAGCGTTGTAACCAACATAACCAAAAGGAAAGTCTTGTTTCTCTGACAGTTCAGCCTGAGTGCTTTTAGAGCAGATACACGACTCTCCTGAATTGGGGATTTGAGACTATACTGATAACGTTCTTAAATAAATTATCAAAAGGCCAATGAATATGCTGCTAGATAGACTAACCATGGAAAGCATGAGGAAAACAACTGATTTGAAGTCATCTGTTGACAAGATGCTATGGATTTAAAGAAAAGATAAATAACTTCTATCACAATATTATCTTATTGTAAACAAATTTTATCCTAGCTAGAGTCAGTTGAATAGAAAAGGAGCATTTTTAGAGACAGTTAATGTATTAAGTTTAACTGATTTTCATAATGATGTTTTCAAAAAATTTTCCCTAGGTCCATTATTTTAATCTCCCAACTTACCAGTTTTATTCGTTCACATATTATATCGATCTTACCTACCCTATAGAACTTTTGTTTAAGTAAGATGCTACATATTAAACTACTATTGTGATCATCATTATTGAAATTATCATAATCCTTTTACTCATAGAATTGTTTAAAACCCCATTGGTCGAAGTGTCATCTGCTAACAACATCAGCATCACCAGGGAACTTGTTAGACATGCAGAGTCTCAGGTCTTATCTTGGACCTACTAAATCAGAATCTGCAATTTAGAAGATCCTCAGGTTATTCATAGGCACATTAAATATTTAAATATAAAGGATTATAACTACTTAGGTAAAATACCTATAATAGCTCTTGGATGATGTTTAATAAATGTGTTCTTCCCTTTGTAGCTCAGAAATTGGAATAATCCATTTTCTCTCTATCATAGAAAGCCACCTTTCTTTTAGTTGTTATCACCAAGAGAAGGAACATTATCATCACAAATAAAAATAATAGAAAAGGTATTAAATCCCTACTGTATAAACACTGGGGATATCACTGATCTGCAATGAATGTATTTGGGATGACAGGACATTTACAGAGAGTTCTTAAATGTGAAGTATCTATGTAAATAAAATTAAATTTGCCTTTTTGTGAATGATGACATCACAACAAAATGACTGGGTGGCTGGAATGGTTGAAATAGTCTGACTTGAAATAGAGGCAATTTGTTGTACATGAAATTTACTTTGGTCATTTCTGGTTTAGAGGGGAGCACACCACAGAAAGTTAAATGGTTATCTTTAAGATCAGTAGAAACTGAGGTGCAATATTAAAGGACCACTTGACCACTGATTAAGAGAAACGTGCCACATGTATCTGCTTCCCTAAACTAAAAACAACAACAAAAACACTATTTTTGGAATGAGTCCCAAACTGAAAGCTGTTAGCCTAGATGTTCCAATTGCAGAAATGAAGTTGAGTCACTTCTCATGTAAACTATTCTGGGTAAGCATACATAGCAATACCTTTAGGTTTTTCTTTTCTTCTTAAGAAACAATACAGAACCAGCCACCTAGTTCAAGGTTAGCAGAAATTTGGAAGTTGGATCTAGGTGGGGGATAATCGACAAAAAAAGAAAGAAAGCTGCATTCCAAGTTCTAGTCTATGAATTAATAAACCTGAGCTTACCTTTTACAAACCTTTCAAAACTATATGAAATTAGGTACGATTCCCTCTTAGACTTTACCTTTTAAAATAAATGGTTCCCTATGTAAATTCTTCCAACTGTTTATTTTCCTCAATTTTACCTGGGTCTTTTACATATTCACTTTTTTTTTGTTTTAATCAAAGTAGAGCAATCAGTTCTGCATGCAATATTTATGGCTTATGCTAAACTGTTCTGGAATTTTCTCCTAAAAAAAAAATCCTGTTAATAACCAACATTTTTAACCTGCTTGTCTGCATGAATCCTGTTGAGACAGGAGGTTGTTTGGACCTGGCTAAGCAGATAGAAAGAGAGGGTCTCGGAGAAAGGTAATGCCCACATGAACACCCCTGCACCACCCCTGTTATACACCTAGCAGTTAAAAATATGGTTATTGCGGTTAAAAACGTCCTCTTTTACCAAGATGCTTGCTCAAAAGGGACTGTCCCTACTCAGACGCAGGTGCAATAGCTCAACTAAACGTTCTTAACTTGATCTAAGATCATTATAATACCATTAACATAAAATTACAATAGGGGAACCTGTTACTCCCATCATACACCGATGCCATGACAGTACCAGTTTAACCTTATATGGTCTAAAACACCCCCACCCGACGTGAGAGAGGGAAAAGAGTAACCCAGCCCCCAAACTACCCATTTCTAATAAAAAAAAACACTCATTTCTAAGGAAAAAACACAGCCATCAGTACACCTAAGAATAAATATCATAGCTCAACAATTGTTAGGTGCAGAAGCAGCAGCTTCTATTGGCTGTTTCTGCCCACTCTCCCCTCAGGCAAGTGTACTATTCCGTGCTTAATAAAGCTACTTGTCTTGCTACTTTATGTGTGTGCTTGTGAATTCTTTCCAAACTTGAACACAAGAACCAGTTGTCAACATCAACCTATCATCCTACTCTGGGAGCTGCACCCCTTCTCCCTGTAACACTGTGATTTCCATAGAGAATCTACAGTGATGCTCAGGTCCCTCTTTTTTGCTATCTCCTATCCAAATCTATCATTGTACAGGTGTACCTTCAAGTATTTTCTTTTAAACCTACATTGTACTTATACCAAAGGAATCTGATTTGTTTCATTACTGCTCAATCTTCCAGAGCTCTAAATACTTCTTTAAATATAATCACATCAGTTTGGCATCTCCCTAGTGTTTTCATTCTGCAATTCCTCTTCTGGATCACTTGCAAAAATATTAGTGTATTAGACTTCCATTTTTTTTTTCTGTTAAGTAAAGTTCTGATTAGCCTTAAATTTGCTTTTTGCATATGAGCTACTTGCATATATGATTTTAATGTTTCTCATTTATAAGACCTGAAGTTCCTATATTAATACAACTCTCACCTTTTTTTTATTAATCCATTAAAGGATTTAACATGTTATTAAGTAAAATGTTCCATAGAAAGCATCCAGTCTTTGCTTCACAACATATGCTTTCTTAAGTAGTATATGGAGCAAAGACTTGAAAGTGGTCTTGACATTCTACAAAGTCAAGATTCATTCTTTTATAGATGAATTGCTTGGTTGTGAAACATATGTTTACCCAGGAGAGAGGTCTCCTCATTCCTCTCCTTGCTACTCAGTGGATTCCACCTTTACAACACTAAAGATATTCATACTATTAAATGGCTATTAAAGACTCATTTAAGAAACTCACATTTCTATGTGTAGAGTATTTTGCAATGCATATTTAAAAATTTGAAATGTACAGATTGTTCTAAATAGAAATTCTACTTTTAGAAATGTATTCTAATGAAATAACTAAAGCTACACATTAAATTTTAAGTAAAAAGAGTCACAGAATTGTTTAATAAATAAACACTACATAGTAAATAACAAAATGGAGATTTTGAAAGTAAATTATAACACAGGTTTTTAACAAAATACTACACAGTCATGAAAAATTACTTTGCAGAACAATATTTAATGACATGGAAAGGAATCCAAGACATTTTTAATGTGTGTGATACATTTTTGTTTCATGTGTACAAATATCTACCTACAATGAAGAATCTAAGAGGTTGTACACCAAAGAATGATTCATCATTATTTCTTTTATTTAGAAAAATTACAAAAGAGTTCTATTTCCAAATTTTTTTTTTTGTATTTTTAAAAAAATAAATTAGGCCAGGTGTGGTGACTCATGTCTATAATCCCAGCACTTTGGGAGGCCGAGGTGAAAGGATTGCCTGAGCCCACAGGTTTGAGACCTGCCTGGGCAGCTTGGTGAGACCTCATCTCTACAATAAATCAAAAAATTAGCAGGGTGTGGTGGCACACGTCTGTAGTTCCAGCTATTTGGAAGGCTGAGGCGGAAGGATCACCTGAGCCCAGCAGGTTGAGGTTGTGGTGGCTGTGAGCATGCCATTGCACTCCAACCTGGGTAACAGAGTGAGACTCCAACTCAATAAACAAACAAACAAACAATATATTTAAAGATAGCATAAAAATGAAGTTCCCTTACACTGATTCAAAAGTTCTTCTATCAAAATCTTTTCATCTCTTCAGCTTATTTCAATTATAAGGGAAGCTGTGAGTAGCACATAACAATATCCAAGTCACAATTATGTGTTGATTTTTAAAAGTGTATTTTCCTATTACTTATGGCAAAATAGGTGAATGTATTAAAATTGCTAAATTATTCGTATTCAGAGTTTAGTTAATACTTCTAGAGATATGTGTGTATTTGTTCCTCAGCATTTTCTTGATTTTATTCTATCTACTTTTGAGCTAAGTGGACATCCTATGTATTTGCCAGCACCAGCAGTAATTTTATTAACTGCATCAGACTTGGAAACAAGTTAATGCAGAAGATTTAATAGTGTTTTAGTATTTACTTCACACCGAAAAGTGACTCAAGGTATCATCCACTATAATGTCCCTTTGACATCAAATATTTTAACGTGCTAACTATGACAGATACAGGATGACCAGTTTCCCAGTAAATGTACTAGCCTCTTAGTAAATTACCCTCTCCCACCTTATACCATGCAGCTTATTGACCTGTAAAATCCCTTGTCTTTCAATATAGGCAGGAGATCCTAACTAAAGTCTTCACATTGAACATATTCTAAAGCTTGGGAACATCTCATTTCAGGGCATAGGAAAGAATAACTAGTCATTACAAGCAAAGCTTAAGTTGCTGAGACTGCAGAAGCCACTTAGGTCCATTTTCTATTTCCATGATTTAGTGAGGATATAGCCCAAAACCACACCAGAGGAGCATTTTGATAAACATAAACTGAGATTGCTTTATAGGAAATACAAGAAATTTCTGTGTTATTTATAGTAATATATTCCAGGTTCAAATTAATAAACCTCTTGAGTATTCCGTGCATTAAGCTTGTATGAGCATAGCATTTAAGTGAATAAGATGCCACCTCAGAAAAAATAAATTCAGCACTCAATTTATATCTATGGGATAATTGTGTTTCACTTTGCTTTTATCTTAAGTCCACAGTCCAGTAAACAAAAAGCTATCAGAAGAAAGCTTTGTAAAATATCACTAGCTGTGTTGCTAAATCATATTAAGAACTTCTTACATCTCATGTAAAGAGATAATGTATATTGTGCACCTTTCATTATTTTAAATTTGTCTAGGACCAAATAAACCAACAATGTTCTATTGCCCTTCCATTGGTTTGAAAAAAGATTTATGTATCAGGCTATTATCTTCTAGTTAGAAATCATAAAAGATGAGAATTGTCATTCCTGTAATTATTCATAGTATAATGTAAAACTCCCCACAGTGATTTAACAAAATATATTTATATATGAATATTAAAAATGCAGAAGAACTATTAAAGATGAATAGGTAGGATTTTTTTCTTTTTAAGTTGTTATAAAGTTAAATAAGATAAAATTAAAAGTATGTGAAACAGAATGTATAACATTAAAAATAATCATAAACAACACCCAAGTTGAGAAAAAGAATATCATCACAATTACACACCCCTTAAATCCTAATTATTCTTTTGAATGTTACTGCATAAGCATGCATTTCTAAACACTGTAGTATTGTGTTGTTACTTCTTTCTGAAACTCATGAAAACAGACACTTTATTCTGGCTTATTTTGGTCAATATTACACATTTGAGATTCATCCAGATTGCTTTATGTAGCTACAAGTCATTTATTTTGATGCTGTTTTTTCACTATACATATAAACATAACAATTTATCCGTTCTGCTCTCAAACATTTCAATTGTTTCTAGTTTTTGATATTACAATCATGCTATTCATATATCTACATGTTTCCTCATTCCTGTATGCATATATTTCTTGAGGGAATATATCTGGAAGTGAAATTATTGGGTCATAGTGTATATTCACTTTCCACTTTAGGAGATAATGCCATATATGTTTCTAAAGTATCCATATTATCACTTGAGGTCGGGAGTTTGAGATCAGCCTGGGCAACATAGTGAGACCCTATCTTTCCAAAAAGTAAATTTAAAAAATTAGTCAGTGTGGCACATGTCTGCAGTACCAATTACTTAGAAGGCTGAGGCAGAAGGATTGCTTGAGTTCTGGAGATTGAGGCTGCAGTTAGCTATGATTGTGCCACAGCAATCTGGCCTGAGTGACAGAGTGAGATCTTGTTTAAAAATAAAAATAAAATAATAAAATAAAATATAAAATAAAATGTTTAAAATAAAGTAAAAAAAATAAAGTGGCCACACTGATGTAGTCTTCCAGTAATATATGAATATTCTTGATATTTCACATCTTCACCACTTGGTATATCAAGCTGTTAAGTTATAGCCATTCTGAAAAAGGCACAGTTGTGTTTTTTCTTTGGAATTCCCAATAACTAAAGAGGTTACACAATTTTCTATATGTCTATTAGACATTTGGTTATGGCTTTTGTGACTATCCTTAAGTCACTTGTCCATTACCATTTTCTATTAGATTCTGTCTTTGAATATTTTATACATTTATATCTATATTTGCATATAGATGTGTTTTGTATTGTATCTACACTTATATAAATACAGTATATATCAATTGTATATAGGTATGTATAGTAAATATTTATAAACATATACATCATCTAGATGTGAACCCATTGTCAATTATATATTTTACAAATACATTTCTTCATGTGAAGGCTTATACTTTCACTCTCTTGTGGATATATTTTAATAAATATAGGCCTAGTTTTAGTATAGTACAATTACTTATTGTTTATTTTTTATGTTTGGTAATTTTCTATCAAAACGTTTTTATATCACAAGTTTATGAAGATATTCTCCTACATTATATTCTAAGAGCTTATGTGTTGTCTTTCACATTAAATTACTAATCCACTTGGAATTTGCTTTCATGTAGGATATGAGGTAGAACTCATATTTCATTTTCTTTCACAAGCATATAATTGTCACAGTACCACTTATTGAAGACCATACTTTCCTTTTCTGTAGTGTTAGGTCTTCATATCTGCATCTAAATTCTATTTTTTAAAATCCTTGATTAAGTAAGATATGGCCTTAATTACTTCATTTTCATAATAAGTTCCACAGAGTAGTTATTTTCATATTATACTCTGTTTCAGTCAGAATTCATTGAGGTTTACTGCAATAACAAGAAATCCTAAATTGTAGTAGGCTATAATAACAGAGTATTTTGTTTTATTTTTCTTGCTCTCACTACATGTCCGTTTTAGGTTGTTTGGAGAATCTACTTGATCTTTCCTAATTCTGGAACCCAGGCTGATTGAGCAACTACTCTTGCACATACTGCTTATTACCTTAGCAGAAGGAAGTAGAGAGAATGTCGTGAATTATTCACTGGGCCTTGAACCTTCTGGCCTGAAATGTCACATGAAACTTTCACACTCATCGATAAAACAAGTTACATGACCACTCATCGCCTCAAGCAGAACTACAGGCGCGTGCTACCACGCCCGGCTAATTTTTGATTTATTGTAGAGAGGAGGGCTCACCAAGTTGCCCGGGCAGGTCTCGAACCCGTGGGTTCAGGCAATCCACTTGACTCGGCCTCGCAAAGTGCTGGGATTACAGGCTGAGCCACTGAGCCCGACCTGCTCTTTTTGGTCCCTTAAGAGAAAGTTTGTCAACTACTAGTTTTTTTACCATCAGCATTCAGTTTAATTATTGATGTGCTTATTTTCAGTCTACCATTTTATTATTTTCTTGTTTTCCTCCATTCCTACTTTCTTCCCTTCTTTTAAATTATTTTGATTTTTTTTATTATCTCATTTAATTTATATCTACTGGTTGACATTTTACCTATTGATTTTCTGGTTATAAATCTCTGAATTATTAATTTTACTGTTTGTTCTAGGAATAATAATATGCATACCTAACCTTTCATGTTTTATTAAGAGCTAACATTGTATTACTTGATATAAAATGCAGACATATTTCTACTTTAGAAGTCCTTTTGCCCCACTGAATTTTAGGTTATACTTACATTTATTGCATTTATTTTTATTGTAAACCCCACCAATTATTTTTTCCCTTGTTAGGTTAATTTAAGCAGAAAAAATAATTTCATTTTTTATATTTACCCTAATATTTACTATTTCTAAACTTTCTTTTTTTATGCCTGAAGATCCAAATATTACTTGGCATCATTACCTTTCCTTTAGATTTTTATTATTATAATTTATTAGAGCAGATCTGGATGGTGATAATTTTTCTTAATTTTTATTTTTATTTATTTATTTTTTTGTTGGAAGAATCAGTTTATTGAATGCTCTGTAATTCTTCTTGGGCAAAGTGCCTTTGCACATGTACTGGATGGGATAGCCCTCATATTTCTAGGAAAAGTCAAGGATGCAGGAAATAATAACAAAGATTTAAATTTTGTTTTCATTCCTTCAATTCAGTTGATTTAAAATTATAGTTTGATAGTTCTATGCCTTTTGCACTTTCAAATGCTCTTCTATGATCTTCTGATCCTCATTGTTTCTTATGAGAAATTGTCAGCTATTCAAATTACTGTTTTCCTGTATGTAGTATATAATTTTTCTCGGGCTCTTTTGAAGATTTTTATGTAGTCTGGTTTAATTTTGCTTCACCTTTATTCTCACATATAGTTTTTTAAGTCCCAATTCAGAAGAAGTGGTAGTGATGTTCCCTTAGGCAGTCCCTTAAGAGTTTTTTTCCCAAATTCTTGAGGTTTTGTCAACATTTTTGCTTATCCTCTCAGCTGCCTCTTCCAGATCTTCATATGCCCAAGGTTAGGGTTGCTAAACTTAAGAATTAAAATACAAAATGTCCAGTTAAATTTACATTTTAATAAACATTACATGATGTTGAAAATATCTCGTGTAATAGGTGGACATAATTATACTTATTAAAAATCACTATTGACATGAAATTCAAGTATAACTGGGCATCCTGTATTTTATCTGGTAATCTTATCTCAGGTTAAAAGTGACCAAAGTGACTGAAATACTTTCTGATTTACATTTTCACCTAGATCTTAGTCCAGCCCCTTTTCACTATTCTGTCAACATTTTATGCTCTTAAAATGATATTTTAAGCATTTTTTCAGCTATTTTAGTTCTCTTAATGAGAGGTTTAGTCCAAATTACCTAGTCTATCATCAACATAATCAAAAAGCTAGTATCCCATTTTTCAATATGACTTTAACATCAAATATAGCAAAGATTACATAAAGAAGCTTTAAAATAGCTTCTTGACATAGTTTTTGAACAAGAGCTCAGGCCAAAAAAGCAGAAATAAACAAGTGGAACTATATCAAACTAAATAGCTCTGCACAGCAAAATAATAATGAACAAAATGAAAAGACAACCTATGAAATGGAGAAAATGTTTGTAAATCATACATCTTATGAGGGGCTAACATCAAAAGCATACAAGGAACAAATAAAATTTAATAGCAAACAACAAAAGAAAACAAAACAAACAAAAAAGCAAAATTTTTTTTCCAAAAAAGACATAAAAGTAGCCAACAGGTATATGAAAATGTGTTCAACATCATTGATCATCAGATAAATCCAAATCAAAACCATAATGAAATATTATCTCACACCCAAAGATGGCTATTATCAAAAAAATAAAAGATTACAAGTGTTGGCAAGGGTGTAGAGAAAAAGCAAACTGTTGATTAGAATGTAAATTAGTACAGCCATTATGGAAAACAGTATGGATGTTACTAAAAAAATTAAAAATAGAACTACCATATCCAGCAATCCCACTTTCAGATATATATCAAAAAAAAATTGAAATCAGTATCTTGAAAAGATATCTGCACCCTTATGTTTATTGCACCATAATTCACAATAACCAAGATTTAGAAAAAACCTAAGTATCTGTGAATGATAAAATGGATAAAGAAAGTGTGGTATGTATGTATGTATGTTATATATGTTACATATATAATATATATGTGAGAGATATTTATGCACACAGTGGAATATTGTACAGCCTTAAAAAAAGGAGATCCTGACATATTCAACCACATGAATGAACTTGGAGGGCATTATGCCAAGTGAATGAAGCCAGACCCAGAAAGAAGAATACTGCATGATCCACTTATATGTAGAAACTGAAACTATCAAATAAATAGAATCCAGAGAGTAGAAAGGTGATTAACAGGGCAAAAAGGTGGGAGAAATGGTGAGATATTGGTAAATGGTACAAAGTTTCAGTTATGTATGATGAATAGGCCTAGAGATCTAATGTTCAACATGATGAAAATAATTAACAATTACTGGAAATTTTCTAAGAGAATCGATTTTAGGTGGTCTCAGAATAAAAACAATGGTTATTATCTGAAATGATAGGTATATTAATTTGCTTGACTGTAGTAAGTACTTCACTATATTCAGCATATCAACGTATCATCTTGAATACCTTAAATAGATACAATTTTAGTAAAAAAATGAAGAAGTGTTAACATGTAAAATGAACACATGAATTTTTATAGTTATACATTTTATGCCTACTAGATACTTATTAAGTATTGCTTTTATGACTTGCTCAATTCGGAATGAAGCATCTCAAAGAACACACATTATCTATTTTTTATTGGATTGAATAATATGCATATTACATATAAATACTGGGAGAAGAGTATATATGCTACCAAACAGTAGAAAACAATATACATCATTATGTCTAACAGACCAATTTTCTACAAATTGAAACACAAAGCACCATAAACAGGGCCCAATAGAATTGATGATGAAATGAATCCTAAGAGTAAATCGTCATTATCTTCCTGGCATCATTCAGAAAAGCGAAGATGATAGCATCATCATTAGCTATGATCTTGTATGATGAGGACACAAAAATAGGCATATGCTATGTTCAATCTCTGGTCATCAAAACACATCATGAATATATGAAGCATACTTTAGAGAAGGTTTGTTAAAATGGTGGTAAAGACATAGAATGATGAATAGTCTTCACTATTTCCAAGGGAATGTTCTGCAACTGTGGGTTTTTTGTTTCTCTCAACATATCATGTAATTGATGACAATGTCTAAGTGAAGTAACAAATAGGTCTTAGTTATTTTGGACTGCTCCCCTCTAAATGTGTCCTACCACAACTAGAGTTCCTGTGTTTATCTCTTTACTTGGTTTTCAAAACCGTTGAGCTACTCCTTTTCCCAATTACGAATGAAATAGTCTTAGTCATTCTTTTTTTATAAAACACTAAGCTTTAGAATATTCTTATTTATCTTAATATGATTAAAATATTTATTTTACATTACTTTTTGTCAGTTACCAGTTTTGAATTGGTTTTATTGGATTCTTTTCTCTTAGGTGATTAAACTCCTGTAAGAATAGATAGTTGGCTTGTAGTTGAGTCTGTTCAAATATTTCCAGTATATGTATTAAAAGTAAAATTATTATGACCTTCAAGGGCAATTATACTCCTTACCCTTGAGAATGACATTGTCAGTGACACTGAAGACTGCCAGAGAAGTGCGAATAGTAGGTGTAAAATGAGAAAATAAGCACTGGGGAACCCTGGGATATGGACAAGCAAATACCCTCATTTGGAAAAGGCTTGAGGTACATTTGGCCAGAGCACTAGGTTTCTGGCCTTGACCTCCCAGATCCTGCTGTCAGACATGAAACCTTCAGTCATGTTTGTAAGAGTCATCTCTCTGGCTGCCAACTCCAATCCTTTACAAACAGCAAAGCACTTCCACTTTTCTATATGAATAATGTTTTTAATTTAACTGTCTTTCTTTTCTACTCTTGCCAGAATTTTGTTCATATTATAATTATATTTTAGGGGAAGAAAAAAAACTGTTTTAATGTTTAAAGAGGTATATTGGGTATTGGAAATCTTTGATTCTTTTCCAAGATTCACTGTTGGTCTGCAAAATTCTAGATGAAAAATTTAACCAGTATTTTCACCTTATGATAATAATTAGGTATCACATATTGTATAAATTTCCACACGGAAATAAAGGCCAAAATACTCTGAACTTGCTAGGTTCTACTTCTTTCGTTGTTTACATTCCAAATATATACATGTTGGAAGGGAAGATGCACAAGCACGTGTGTTAGTACTATGATTTGTGTTACTATTTCATTATTGGATTAATGTAAACATTTAAAATTCTCATACATTCATCAATATTTATGGAAAACCTGACAGCAAGAGTCTGGACAGAAATTTAAATTGCTGTGGGGACAGTTACTGATTATGACTACAACCTACTTGAGAGTAGAAAAATTCTTATTTGATTTCACATTCACAGTTTTAATTAATAACTATTCAAATATCACCAAAACAATCATATCTCGCTCTCTCCTCTGAACCGTAGATCTTTATCCAAATTTCTTCTTGTATTTCATCCTACATTTTACAAAAGTCACTCAAAATCAACATGGTCTTCATCTTCCACATCCATTTTTCTTCCAGTGTGTTATACATATAAATGGCATCATCATCTATCCACTTATGCAAGGCAAAACTGAGGATTCATCTTTGATACCTCCTTTTCTTGCTGATCCTTATATCCAGCCCAAACATCTCTTAAGCCTATATTCATTTGTTTTCTGTATACCAGAAATTCCCTACAAACATCTATTATTCAAACCACAAATCACCCCCTTTTCACTTTTTCTTTGCAGTCAGTTTGGTCCTTCTCCAACCTGTTCACCACTCTGATTTTCTTGCTCCCTTTTAAAAAAATCTTTCATTGGCCTTTTCTGCTTCTTAGATTAAAGACAAAAGTTCATGATATGGATAACAGATTATGCGATCTGGTTCTTAACTAACCCCTCTCATCCTATCCTGTACTTTTTTTTTGGCAATGTTTGGATACATTTTTAAATGAACTGTATCAACTCTGTGCGGGATTTGCTACCAGCATCTAGTAAACAGAGGTCAGGGATGCTGCTAAACGTCCTACAATGCACAAGAACATCCCCCAAAAGACAAACAAATGATCCAAAATGACAAGATCTAGAAACCTTGTTCTATGGGTTCTAGCTGTAATTCTTGTGATGGATATGGTGATGCTCTGCTTAGATTTTGCAAAATGACTTGTTGCCCAGCTGCTGGGAAAGTTTGTCAAATAGGTTCAGCTGTCAATCCTTTCCAAGAATTGGTTGCCTCAACTGAAATGTACCTCCTCCCACAAGGTACACCCTTCTCAGAACAGCCTGCAGCCAATGACTGATAGAAGCAGGGATTTAAAGATCTGGCCATCTTAGCCTGACATGACCCCCGGTTGGCCATTTAAGCTTGACTTCTCCTTCCACCCAATTCTGCTTCTTTCTCATTTTCTCCCCAAGGTGTTATTCCCAAGGGCACTCCCTCATAAATATTCTACTCTTTCATAAATATTGTACTCTAATTAGCAACTCAGATTCTGCTTCCGGAGAACTCTATTTGCAATGTTGATTTTCTTTCAGTTTCTTGTGCCACAAGGCAGTCTCATCTCAGGTCTCAGGAAATATCTTTATACATGCTTATCTCTTTGGAATGAAATGTTCTTTTCTCATTTACCTGGTTAACATGTACTCACCTTTTAGAGTACGATTTAAATGACAAATTCCTCAGGGATCCTATTCTACCATTCTGACTATATTAACAACCCTCTCAACCTCACCCCTGTTTTTTAAACTTTTATAACACCATGTAACACTTCATTTTTAGTGTTTCTCTTATGCAATTTTACTTTCACTGAAATGATATTTGTTAAGTGTCTGTTTCCACTTATATATCATAATCTCCTATTTTTGTTCATCCTTGTATCCTAGTGCCGAATCTAGTGTTCAACACACAGAGAGGAAGAAAAAAAAAGTCTTGTGGGAAGATAAAAGAGAGAGAGAGGGAGAGAGGGGGATTTCATGACTCACACAGAGATTTCTCAGAAATGCTGGTTGGAGAAAAAAGACATAATGTATCTTTCATCTTTGTTAAAAGTTTAAACTCAATAATGAAAATTATTCCTTAATAGTTCTATTTTTTTATTAGGTCATAATGAAATCTTCTTGGGTTCCACCTTCTAAGCAAAAAATGATAGAAGTGTTTTATTTCAGTTATGGGGTGAGACTGCTCAGGTTTTAAATTTGCGGATGGAAATTTGGGCACATTTTATAACTTTTTGAACCTCAGTGTTCTTATCTGTAAGATAATAACCTACCTCATAGTATTGTTGTCACAATAGAATTGCCTACAAAGCACTTGATCTATAATAGATGTACAATAAATACTTCAGTAACTATCATTATGCTGACATGCTGACACCAAAACGAGAAGAGATAAGAAAATTGTCTTTATAGCTTTTTGATGCATGGTTATTGTAGATGTTGTAGCACATGTATTCGGAGCTCACAACTACACTATTGCTACTGTGTTGTCATGACATTTTGCAATTGTATTCTTTTGGAATCCATAGCTTCATGTCCTAGGTTATTTGTAAAGGTAAACCTATATCATTTTACAAATTCATTATTTCCCTTATATGAAGAGACACAAGAGATCTTCCTTCTCTCTAGGTCTTTGTTTTATAAATACATATATAAAAATACATATTTTCTCTGCTGTGTGTGAACACAGCAAGAAGACAGCCAAGAAACTGGCCCTCTCTAGACATTGGATGTATCAGTACATTGATTTTGGACTTTCCAGCCTGTAGAATGGTAAGAAATAGTGTTTGTTGTTTAAGCCACCCGGTCTACAGCAACGTTATAGCAATCCAAACTAAGATAGAATGACTCTTAAAAAATATATATTTAAATTCAAGAAGTAAAAACAAATGCTAGAGATATCATAAATTAAACATTAACAAGTTATAAAATAGTTTACAGGATTTTTATCTAAAAGCAAGAGGAATTGAATCCTAAAATCTATCAATGTACTTTATTCTTTAATTCCTTCCATTCCTTTAACAATGAACAAACAGATTAAGGGGGCAAGATAATAGGTTTACAATATTCCAGGCACTGTACTTAATGCCTTACATATACTGTCTTAACTAATTATCTTAGTAAAGACCTATTACATGACTACTTTTCACATTGTACTTGGATATTTTAATAAAGTTGTTCAACACCACTTGGCTACTACGCAACAGAAGCAAATTTTGACTTAATCAAAAGCCCAGTTTTAATTACTTCTATAAAACCTCATCAATGTCATAAAACTTGTGGTAGAAGGAAAAAAAGTCTATTATAGCAAGGATCGAATGGGGAATCAGACTAGATTTTCATAGTACCTTTTATTATAAAAGAAACAATACTGAACAAGACTGTAATCACTCCTGTCTTCTCCAGGAGATGGAATATGGCTTAACAAGGAGAAGAAAATGTTATGTAAAGCTTCCTTCTATGCAGAGAGCGAATGGAAAGGGTTTGGCCAGGGACAAAAAAGGAGAATCAGAATCTGAAAAGGTAGGACCAGGATTGCATGATACTCAGCACCACAAGGGAGGAGATTAAAGGAGGAATCTGATGAGAGGAGACATCTAAAACAGGAAGCAAAGAGATTATTGACCTGGATAAATGGACTAAAGAAACAAAAGTGCTGCAGGGCTTTGAATTTTTACCCAGAGGAAACTTGTGAGAAATGTTTGGCACAGTGCTAGGGTGGCTGTGTGGGATTTATGAGCTCAGGAATTTTTCACATCCAAATTTTAGTTCTTTGCATTATCTTATATCTTATTTTTTATTTATCCTATATTTTATTTGTCCTATATGTATTGTTTTATATTGCCTAAAACCTTTAGTTAAATTGGTTATATCCCTAATGAAGATGGTTTGGGGATGGGAGATCAAAGTCAAGTCATTAAGTACCACGTATGGGATGGCACAGAGCAGAGGGAAAAGAATAGAGATAAGAGGTAAGACCTAAGTCTGATCAGGAGTTCAATGAGTAGAACTTGAAGTCAGAAATTACCATGAAAGCATAACGCCTGGAGTTTTGTAAAAATTTGTATACATACAAACACAAATACATATTAGTGAATACAGAGGACATTGTGCATCTCTCACAGAATGTTGTGATTGGGGAGAAAAAAGGTCAATTTTATTGAAATCTCATTGTTCAAGTATTTTAGCTAAAAGCCAGCTTCTGCTTTCATATATAAAGTAATTCCAAAATTGCTTTTATGCACATTATCATTAATTCTTACCATAATCATGTAATTGCAAACATTATTGTCTTTATTTCAAAAAGAGGAAACTGAGGTCAGATGGGCCACACAAGTGGTTGATGTTAACGCAACTTGGCAGATAGCCCAGCTGGGATTTCTAACTCCCAAATCTGGTGTTACTTTCCCAGCAACCCATGTTCATCTTCTTTAAGTAATGTGAGGTTCCCTTCCATCCTTTACTCTTTCGAGAATCTCTAACACAATCATTTGAACATTTTTTAAAAGAACAGATATGAAAAGCATGACAAATTTTATTATATTCAATTACTTAACAATATTTAAGACTACATCAAATGATGTCAGGTAGATAAAAGTTCTGACTAGTCACTGGAACATAGACAATGCTTAGTCTCAGCTATGTAGCTGTCACTGGATTATGCTAACATGTACTGAACAGAGATCATTTTAAAGTATCTCTTTTAGTCTATTGATTGCAAAATATTCTAATAACTATTTTTATTATTTTATTAAAAAACCCTTTAAGTCTATAAAACACTTTGTTCTCCTAAGAAGTTTAAAGCAGCTTACTGAAAATATCTATACGCTATTTGTTCAATAACCCAATTACATTTCAGTTTAGCTCCAACATAGCATAACTCCTATTAATGAGAATTTTTATTGCATTTCACAAAAATTAAAGTAATTTTTCTTGAAAATATGAACTATAAGCTTGACCCATATATCCATGTTTTAAGAGAGGATGGCATCATACTTGCTATTGCTTTTTATGTGCTGGTGCAAAACTGTGATTGCCATGGAACACAGCAGAAGACCACAGAATACTCAACCTCCTTTAGTGTGCTGAGGATTGCAGTATCTTTATAATTGCAAAGGTCATAGTTAACTTAAATAATATGGTATATAAGAACTACTTTTTTTTCTTCCAAATCTCTATCATTAATAAATACCCCTGCCCTCCACATTGGCCATAAATACATTGGGCACAACAGCTGTTTCCCACTACAGCACAACTTTACAAACTCAAAGGAACAAATCAAATTAAATAGCCACAGCTCCTTTATTTTGCAAATGACAGAAGAAATAAAAGTAATCCTTTTTACCAAAGATTTTTCTCTATGAATACGGGCATTCCAAATCCTGATTTGGTTTTTTTGTGTTGAAAATATGCTGTCATTTTGCAATTCACTTAAAAAGATGAAGAAAGAAAAATTGTTGCATTACAGAAAAGATTTTGTGAAGATCTAATTATAGAATCACATTGCTTGTTGTTTTATACTGTCTTTTATAGGAAGAATTGACATAACTTTACCCACATTTATAACAAGGGAGAGACTTTGCCAAAAGTTGCCTGCTATGCTCAAGCTTCTAGAACTGAAAGGCATGTCCTGGCTCAGAGTTAGTGAACAAGCTTCTTATTGTTCTGTCTGCCCATAACCAGCAGGCATACAAAGGCCAGGCTACAAGAAAAGGTTTCAGTGTCATCCAGGAGTCAGTAGGGCTGTGGCCTCCATGGCTACTCTTCCCTACTCAACTCATGGACCTTCTTCATCCAAATCCCAGTCCCCATGACCATAGCTTCTTCAAGCCCCTTTGGAAATGGAAAGTGATGATACTCAGGGTTTGACTATTTTATTGCTCAACTACTACCTAGCATATAAGGAGTGCCAGATCAATATTTGTTAAGTGAGTCAATGAGTGGCTGAGTGGATGTCATATGTGAAATTTTAGGTCTTCTCTTCATGATTTTATGGGAGCTTGTAAGGCATAGACTCTCTTATTCTCAGAAACCTGCCCAAGCAATCATATACTGACAAAGTTGCCAAAAGTGCCTCTACCCTGAATGATGTAAGAAAAGAGGGAGGAGCAGGGAGGAGAGCTATTATGTAATAAAGAGTTTGCATTGTTTGAGCTACATAATTTATATATGCTACTTATTCAACTTTTACAATGACTAGCAAGGGATGTGCATGCATTTTATTATTTTCAGGTGAGAGAAATGAGTTGCTCTTAAGTTAAAGGACTTGCTCAAATCATAAAGCTAGTAAAAGTCAGAAATAGCTTTAGAAGCCATGTACCATGCATCTTTGGCTATTTCCTTTGGGAAGTTCTGCCTTTTATATGCATCTCCTAGAACCAAATACATTCTACTTTCCTCCCCTTTGGGAAAATGCGATCCAAGATTCAAATGACTGAGTCATAAAACAATAATTGAAGTATTTCACTTCCTTATAACAGGAACGTCTTGTATTAGTGATATTGTAAAAAAGAAAGACACAATCTGTAAATATTTATTATCTAAAGCCAATAAAATTGACAGCACCTATAAACCAATTACTTCACCAATTTGCTGTTAGGTACTGCTTGATCTAATGAACACTCCGAGGTTTTACTGTTCTAAGCGCCATTTTATATTCTGGGAATACAAAGGATACAATAAGAGATGGTGAGAGAAATAAGAAAAATGTGTGTGTAAGAATGAGATAGATGATAAGTAATAACTAATTTATATAAAATGATAAGGGAACTGAGAGATGAGGACTATTCATTCTTCTAGGCCATGGGGTTTCAAGAAGAGGGGCCATTAGCACTGTTGTGGAGGCTGTACTTAAAAGCAATGTTTCAGCTGCATCTTGAACAATAAGTATTCCATAAAGCAAAAGAAAGAAGGAAGATAATTAAACAGAGTTTTACTAAACATCAAATGAAGTAGGGAGAACCTGAGGGTAAGGACCAGGAAAATTCACAGTAGGTTGTCATATGGCAGGTTGCCTTTTGCAGTTAGCATGGAGTCTCGCCTGAGGTCACTGCAATTCATTCTACAGATTTCTGATTTAGTAACATGAACTCAGAAAACTTTTTCTGAGCCCCAAGACTAGTTCAGGTCCCTCAGGTATATGCTCTCCTAACTTTGAGCTCCTTCCTTTCATGTCACTGATCTCTGCTTGTGAATTAACGTGTATATAATTTAATTATCTGCCCCCTTTTTCAAATGGGCAGAAAACATTATAAGAAGAGGAAATCTATCTGGTTTTTCTCTTCATTATATCCCCAGCACCTGGAACAGTATCTGACACATTAGCAGGCACTCAAAAGAAAAAAGAAATCAGATAAATAAATGTTGAAAGAAATCCTAAAGATGAGATCAGCAGATTGGATCCAGAATGCTAAATGTAAGGGACAATGTCCTATGGACAATGGGGACCACTAGATTTCATTTATTTACTTTCATCAAGAAGAGAACATAATCAGAGCTGTTTTGAAAAAGTTATATTTTGGTTGCAATATGGAGGACTTGTAACTGAGAGTGGAGCCTGCAGGCAAGAAGACCAATTAAAGAATGTTTCAGTATTCTCATCAAGAGATAATAAGGTCCCAAACTAGAACAATGATAGGATGTGGATAAATAGAGAAGGATAGCAGTGTTATACAGGAGATGCCAAAAATATATATACACAATTTAAGTATGCAGTTTGCTTAAAAGATGTCATTAATCAAATGAATGCTAATGTCACCATGCGACAGGCAGGACAGTCAAAGAAAATGACAGGAGTGAATGTCAAGCGTCATACACATTGCTACTGTAATTTAACTCAACTTCGAAATACTTTTTGTGCTTCTGCCATTTTCTATGATTGAATGGCTTCTGCACTTCATTTGATTAATGCCAATGTTATATTGAAATGTCATATTCAGTGTCATATTAAAATGTGTATACATTTTTGGCACCCCCTTGTATATTTAAATCCCCAGGATTTGGGGACTGATGGGGGAGTAGCAAAGGGAGGAGTCAGTGATAACTATCACTAGTGTCCTAGATCCTGTCAATAAACACAAAACTGCTTGGAATTTAAAGATGAGAAATTGGCTCTTCCCAGTCAGAGTTTTCTGATGATAAAAGTTTGCCCAGATTCAAATGCAGCTTAGCTTACATAATTGAAATCATCAAATCTAGAGTAGTCACATAATTTAAAATCAAATGTAAAAACAACTTTTGTGAATTGAGTGGGAGTATATCTTTATTTCATTTTTCTGTTGCATGAAAATGTTTTTGACTAGGTGATGCAAGGTAAGAAAAATACTAACAGACCCAACTATATTCAGTAAAATGTGAATCTCCTTCCCATCTCCGTCTCCCAGTCCTCTACATCCTTTACTGAGAGGCCACTCCTATGATTAGTTTCCTGTGATATCTGAGTAGGAGCGTTGCTAATTATCCACAAAGATCTAAAGAAAAACTAAGGCAAATTTTTTTCCAAACTGAGATTTGAAATAAACTGCTGGAAATTGCCACCAAATATAGATATTAGCAGGTAACTTCAAACTACAAATACATTATAGATTTCTGCTTTCCTACTTTTCTGTATTTGAAAGAGAGAGAGAAAGAGAAATGGAGAAAGAAAACGAAAAAAGATATCTAGGTGATTTTTTAAGCCTAAGATCATTCTTCAATATCGCTGAACACTATGTTGAATCATGTAAACAGAATTCATGGGGCATTGAGAGGCACATAAAAGAAACCCTATGCTTAGAATAGACAGTGGTAGATACAATGGCAGAGGAAGACATAGGGTCCTATGGAAGAATGCAGAAGAGATGATGTTGTTTTGTACATTCATACTCCACAAACTGAGAACTCCAATTGTCCTAATAGACAATATTTTCCTTAACAGCAAAAGATTTTACTCTACACAAATTTATCAATCTGTCGTTATATCACTGAGATATATATATATTATTTTCCCACATCTCTCTTTCAGATCATTGCCTCTAAACCACGTTCAATTTTTATCTACTTCATCTCTGACCCGGCTTTCTATCCATCTTGGCTGATCATTCATTTTTCCAGCTCGGAGAATTAGGGCCCCATCACAGCAGTTCTCCAGGTTATAATAGTAAAATTTTAATCAGCTAATCTGCGTTCTGAAAATGTTGTAATTGATGCAGTTGTAGCACTATCAAAATATAGAGATTCTTCAAACATACCTACTTCACATCTACAGTGGCCATTGTGGCTTTACTTTCATTCGCTTCTCTTAGTTTTCCTCCACCTTGCAACAAGGTAATCAAGGAGAAGCAGATAATAGGGCCCAACAAAGAGCAGACATAAAAGAGCAGAATAAAAGTATTGGCTAGGAAAGTGATGCTTTGAGAAACATTTTTTTTTTCAAACACAAGTGGAGTACGGCCCTTAAAAAAATCATCTTTTATATTCAAATTGGTGCCTAAGAGAAGTAGTAGCTGAGAGTGTTTCATTTAAAATTAATTAGTGACCAACCAAATTGCCAACAGTATCCTTATAACAGAACTGACAAACATTATATATCTATTGATAACATTTATACACAAAATGAGAAAACACTAGAGAAACATCTAAATAAGGCAGTTTCACTGTATGAATCATATATGCTAAGTCCATGGACAACATTAACTAGGTTCTGACATCAGTTTCACCAGGGTGTCTTTATTTCCCCCTCCCCTATTGGAAATGACTGAAGATTTGTTAGTGACATATCAGAGGGTGGCCATTTCTACATCTTGAATTACTTACGGAACATATAACTATTAGAGCTCAGAAACGAGTTCAATTGCTTTCCATTGCACAGTTGAAGGATTGCAATCCAGGAATAGTAAGAGATTTGCCTGACCCTACAAAGTTAGGCAGCAAAATCGGAGCTCAAATCCAGCAATGCAGGCTACAGTTACAGCCTCTTTCTTCTTGTGTCACATCAGACTCTAGCAGGAACAGATGGAGCACTCAGAATGGTAACCAAAGAGAAATCAATGACAGAACAATTTGCACACACGGGGCAGAGAGGTAAGGGAAGCCAACCTGGGAGGTGAGTCTGTCAGGGCCAGCAGTGGAGGAAGCCTTTGCTTCTCATCTCAACTTCCTGAAGGAATAAGGAGGAAGAGGTAACTGAAACCTGGAAAGAACTTCAGCTAATACAAAGCGGCTGCAGGAACTGCGGCCTTGGAAAGGAACACAACCTCTGATAAATTGTTCTGTCAGGAGGAAGCTGGAGAATAAAACCCAGACTTCACTTTTCTCCTATCCCCCAATTTCTTGCTAGTATCTCTCAGTAGTCTTGACCACCCTGAAACCAGAAGGTAAAGGAGTCCCAGTGATGCTGTCAGAGGACACAGGAGAGGAGAAAGGGAATGTGGAGAGACAAATGGACAATATCCAGCACAATGTTCCTTACCTTTATCAAACTTTTGATTTGCAATTTTGCCTCCCTCGCCATTCCCTACTTTTTTTAATTGGGGCAAAAATTATCAAAGTTCACAAGAGATGATACCATATGTAAAAATAGCATCGTATTCTTTGGTGGATTTATCTAAAATTTGCTCAAATGTAATAGAAGCCTATAGATGGAGCATAATATGCAACAGACACACTTTGCAATATTTAAAAATGATTAATCTCAAAAGTAATAATCTCAGCATTATGACTCATTAGCTGGAAGAAAACAACAATAATATGTTTTGTGCACAGAACAATTTTAATTAATAGGCAGGATATATTTATTAAAAATTATCATAAGACATCATTATTCTCAGAACATGAACTTTGATAGTCGGTGTTAGTATCCTGCTGAGTTCTAGAGAATGAACTTCTGGATATTAAACATGATTGCTTTGAGGCCTCAAATATATCAGCCTTGTATAGTCAGCTATTATCTACACTGACAATTGTTTATGACTACAAATCACCCATGCCTAATGTGATATCCAAAAGCACCTCAGTAAGCTATTATGAGCAATATCAGATGTGGATGGAATAAAAGTTATTTCAGTAATAAAACAGAATCCAAAGAGTTGAATCAATGCAAAGACATTGCTAATAAAGATAACATAGATAGAAATTGTTTTAAAAAGTGTTTTCTTTCTTTTTAAGGATAATGTTATGAAGGGAGAGTGAGGATAGGGAAGTTGTCTGCAACTTCTGTGCCAGTCAATTTTCTTTGCTTTAACTCATATCCATGGAGGTATTAATATCTTACCTTTCCAAAATAAGGTATAAGAGAGTCACTATGCTATAAACAGAAAATATGACACAAAAGCACTCTGAGAAACCCTTTCAAGGATACTTTAAGGCCAGGTGCATTGGCTCACACCTGTAATCCCGACATTTTGGAAGGCCAAGGCAGGAGGATCACATGAGCCCAGAAGTTCGAGACCAGCCTGGGCAACACAGTGAGACCTCATTTCCACAAATAAAAAAATAAAAATTAACTGGGCACTGTGGTGGCTGCACAGAGTCCCAGCTATTCTGGAGGCTGAGGTGGAAATATCACCTGAGCCCAGCAGGTTGAGGCTGTGGTGAGCTGTGATCATGCCACTGCACTACAGCCTAGGTAGTAGAGTGAGACTCCAACTCAAAAAAAGAATAAAAGGGGAAAAAAAAGAATACTTTAGTTAGAAGGTTTAGCTCTGTGTGGATTCAGTGTTCATCCCCATTATCACTGAAACCTAGATTTTTGAGAAAATGTTAAACTTAAAGCAATAGACGCTATCTTTCCTTATGTTTCCCAAAATATGAATTTTAAAAGGCCAACCACATTAGAATAGACTACTTAACTTAGCTCTTAAAAACCATTTGAATTGTAGACAAGATGTTAAATTTTCTGCAGGAGATATTTTCTAAACTACATGAACCGGTGAGATGTGTCCTTTATCCTATGAAAGAAGAAAGGACTGAATGTTCACTAGCTGAACAAAATGCCTTGAGCAAAGCGTCTGCGACCATACAGTTTAATGTCCTCAAATGAAAACAGTTTTGAGTAAGGGTCTCTCAAAAAAGTATCCTGATGCTCTCCTAATACATCAAGAAATAAAATGTCTTGAGATTTTCTTAACTTTTGGTATTTGTTCCAAATGTTGAGATTTTCTTAACTTTTGGTATATGTTCCCAATTGATTTCATCTGGCTTCAAATAAAACAGATTGTTTAGGCAAGATAATGAATTTGACTAAGAATCTTAAAAATTACTTCGGAGCATGTGCAAAGTCTTGACTAGTATATATTTTCTTTCGGTTATTTTCAGAATGGGAAAATTTTCTTTATATTTTGAGTTTTATCAAAGCATGTGCTCTGGAACTTTCTAATGTATTAACATGTTCCACCTTTAATAGAGTCATATGTGTAGATGTATTATCAAACCTGATAGACCAGAAAAAGTGAGGCTGCATTGGTTACCTCATTCCATTTTGGAGATAAAATAAATAGCATTATAATTATTTGCTTTGTATTTTAAACTAAGCACATGCGTTCATATAAATTATCTCATTTAGTCTACATAATAATTCTGTGAGGAAAACAAGGCAACAATTATTGCCCCATTTCATGGATGAGGAAACAGGCTTAGGAGAGTTAAAGTAGCTGACTCAAAGTCACATGGCTGAGCAGTTATGGAACTCTGACTTATAATGAGGCCCAGTTCAGGAAAACACACATTTATTTAGTGCTTCAAAATTGCTATTCTAAATGCTGGGGATACAAGGCAGTGTACAAATAGCAGACTAACAAAAAGAAAACTAACATGTATACCATATTTATTATCTGAGAAGCCCTGTTATAAAACATTATCAATTTATTTCATTTAATTCCATAACACTCCTTTGAGGTGGTACTATTATTATCATGAGAAAACTGAGGCACAGGGTAGATGACTAACTTGTATAGGTTTACAAAGGCAATTTTAAAATTGTTTAAAATTATTATGGATACATATTAGTTATATATATTTATGAGGCAATTTTGATTTCAGTCTGTTTTCCTAACCACTGTACACTTTGCCTCCAGAGATTCCAAACCCTGTGGTCATTTTTTCATTATGTTAAATAGAGAATAGAGTATAAATAAAATAAAATATGAGTCTGAGCAAACATATACATATACACACATGCACAAATAGGCGTGCACACATAGACATAAACTATATATCTGTCTCTATATCTACCTATTTATACATACATCTTATATCAGGGACTTACATGTGATTGATAATCTCATTCTGTGTGGCTGTAACTCCATTTAGTCCAGGACTCAAAAAACAAAACAAAAAATAACAAAATAACCTAGACAAAGGAGATATTCTAAGCCCGAAGTTTACTGGAGATGCAAAAAGATAAAGAAAACTTTCCAGATTGGAGCCTATCTCTTTCCACATTTAAATTTCAAAATCTTCCTCAAAATATCTTTGTATTTAAAAGAATCCATCAGTCTCTGCAAAGAGAGGAGAGAAAATAGACTTGGGGAAGATGTTCCCTTCTGTGTGCTGTGTGACTCAGGACACGTGCTTCTTCTGTGCAATGCTTTACCATCATCTGCCAAAGATGTGTGTGCAAATATCAGCCTTGCAAACAGACAATATTTGCACTACATTGAGGCTAACCTGCCATCTGGTTATCAGATGTTTGGAGTCCAAATTGTACAGTTTCCCATGTGTTTCCTCTAATGACAAATGGAATGCTGGGGCTCTGAAAACAAGTATGTGTGCACTGGACTAATACTACATCCTTAGGTAGAGCAATAGGAAGAGTGTATCAAGGGAAAATGGCTTATGTCTTACACTGGGTAAAGAAAAGAGGGAAGTATTTTCTATGACTCAGATTCACACGAAATACAAACCTCTTAGTTCAAAGCATGATGTATTTTTCTCAAAATTTGGAGAATCTACTGATGTTCTGGGCAACTAACTGTGTTTCAGTGTTAACTCTAGCAGAGTCTATCAACTAAAAATGCAATCACAGTAAAAAATTCTAATGATATGCATTATTTCTGAATAAGCAAATGCCAAAAGCACAATTCCAACATAATGTGAATGATGTGATTGACTACTAGGGTTGCTCGCAGCGCATAGCTTCAGGTAAAGCATCTGTCTCCTACCATTAACGAGAAAGGAGATAGCATTTTCTGTTTAAAATTAATAGCCATGACACTCCAGTTTTATAAGAAAAATTCTAAGTGTTCCACACAAAGAGCTTCACAAAAATTTTACTGAAGTTCAACAAAAATCATTATATAATAAATACATATGAGAAATTCTTCTTTATGGCTGAGTCTACAGAATTGTCTATTCATTTTTACCTGCTCAGAATCTACAATTTTCAGTAAGATAAATATTAGCAGAAATGAAAAATATTCTTTCTATTTTAATACTCCCTGCTCTCAATTTTAAAAAAGTGTAAAAATGTCTCCTACTTGGAGGAAAAAAAAACCCAACAGGTTAATCATTTAGTACCTTAGAATATTACTTATAGTGGATTAGGTATTAATTGTAGACTGGATGCTGTGGCTCAGCCTGTAATCCCAGAACTTTGGGAGGCTGAGGCAAGAGGATTGTCTGAGCCCAGGGGTTCGAGACCAGCCTGGGCAACTTGGTGAGATCACCGTCTCTACAATAAATCACAAAAACTAGCCGGGCATGGTGGTGTGTGTCTGTAGTCCCAGCTACTTGGAAGGCTGAGGCGGAAGGATTGCCTAAGCCCAGCAGGTTGAGGCTGCAGTGGCCATGAGTGTGCCACTGCACTCCAGCCTGGGCAACAAGAGTGAGACTCCAACTAAAAAAAAAAAAAAAATAAAAGGTATTAATTGTATTCTTCTATATAACCAAAACCAAAATTTCTCGGCAATGGGCAACACCATTAATACCTAATTTAGGCTACATTCAGTGTCTTGTAGCACTGAATCATCATCAGCAATATCCACAGAATAAACAACATCCTTTGAAGAACTGTATTAGTAATATACTTTATATTGACTAATAGTAAAAGTGTTTAACATACTCCTAAAACACTGCTAAAATGAATGATATTTCAGGAATTTCCAAGTTTGAGGAAGTTACCAAGATTATTTATGACCCTTTTCAAATAGCAACAACCTATTAAAAAGGCTATTATATCCACTTACAAGTTTATGCAGATGGTTGATATGGATGAAACTAGTACTCATGTTTTCATTTTAATGATCTATCCAGTTTCTATCCTACTGAGGATAATTTAAATAATACATGCCCTTATTGTAGGGTGATAACCCAGTGTGCAGTGAGGGCAGGGTAGGAAGCCAGACAGAAAGCCAGAAGGAAGGAAGGAAGGAAGGAAGGAAGGAAGGAAGGAAGGAAGGAAGGAAGGAAGGAAGGAGGAAGGAAGGAGGAAGGAAGGAAGGAAGGAGGAAGGAAGGAAGAAAAAAAGGGAGGGAAGGAAGGAGAGAGGGAAGGACAGAGGAAGGGAGGAAGGAAGGAAGGAAGGAAGGAAGGAAGAAAAAGGGAAGGAAGGAATGAAAGATGGGAAGGAAGGAGGAAGAAAGAAGCAACAATGGTGCAGTCAAGGGGAAAGCAATAATGTAATCACCACTACTATGTTTTGCTCAATGATTACTGAAAAATCCAAGAAGATATTAAAGGAGAACAAAGGTTCTACTATATTTTTTGTAAAGAAATAATAGTTCATTGAAATGTTAGGGAGAAGTGAAGTCGAAGTCACCAATGAAAGGAGCAAAAATAAAAGAAAGTAAAAAAGAAAACATCAGAACAGAGGAAAAAAATATGTTCTCTACATGTGGTTAATATTATTCCAGTTATTTGAGTTGTAAATCACATATCTGTTATCCAAAAATATTTCTTGAGTCATCTGAAAATAAAAGAGGTTGAAAAAGGCACTAAAACAAGTTGGTTATCCTCCTTGAATGTTGCTACCTCAAGCAATTAAATTGTGATCTCTGAGTATTAGGTTAAGTATAAAACATTTAGAAATATCATTTTTTCATGATTACTTTGAGTTTTCTGCAAATGCAAGTTTTTCACTATGATTTTTCCCTCAAAGACAGAACTGCAGCTTATGGATACAAGGATACACATGCGATAATCTATGCTCAAAAGAAGAATCTTAGTCTATACTCTAAATACAACCAGGTCCTAAAATTAACATATCAATTCCTTAACTGTTGACCATGTTGCATGGGTTGGATGTACCAAGAAGGCACTTGACTACATGTGTAGTTGTCTATTCAAGAACCTAGAAAAAAGGTAAGCTGGTTTCAGAACAAATAACACATCTTGATTTAAGTCAAGAGGTCTGGAGTCCTCTAGCTGTATCAATCATTTGAAAAATGCAATCATAATTTAGCCACAAACTGAGTAACAGCATTATTAATCAGTATCTGATTGTAAACCCATGCACTGTTCTAGCCAGTGTCTCTTTCCCTGGTGAGAGAAAGGGTGGGAAAGAGAGGAAGAGGGAAAGGAGAACTACATTATTTTAGAGTCTCCTATCAGTCTTGTGAGACTCTAAAGAGAGTACTGTTCCCTTTATGAAAAAGCGAGGTTCAGAAAATTTAAACAACTTGTGCCAATGTCACAGAGGTAAGAAATACTAGGGCAGGCATTCATCCCAGTCTATGTGCCTCTAAAATTCACTTTATAGCTGCACAGCTGATAATTCTGCTCAGAAGATTTAAATTGTAATAGGCAAAAATGCCTTGTGTCCCTGGCATTATGTCAAGTTCTTTCCCCAAACTGAAAATAATAATAGTTGCAATTTATTGAGCACTCACCATGTGTCTGGATTGTTTCAATTAATCTTAATGCTGGCCAAGGGACTATTATTCTCATTTTGAAGATGAAGTTTAGAGAGGCAAAATAACTTGCCCCACATCCTATAGCTGGAAGGATACAGAGGTGGCCTTCTCGTCTGCTCTCTCTGAACCCCAAAGCCTGTGTTGTTCGCCCAGATACGCCTCATGTCTCCACTCCATGAGTTTTCATAATAGTTTTGAGTTCAGTAGCTATTTTTGATGAGGAAATAGGCTTAGAGGAAATGCAACTTCCTAACATCATATATAACATTACATGTACATGGCTAGACTCCTAAGTCTCTTGCCACTGTGCCTTGTGGACAAGAACAACGAAGGGGAATAAAAAATGGGCGCCTCTCAAATCAGTAGATATGTGCTTTAACACCTGTCATCACAACTGTGGAATCAAATGCTCTGGAGCCTTGAAATAGGTTTAATACACACCCTGAGAATATCCTAGTGAAAACAACTGCATGGGTTTAGCTGATGTGTACAGTAGTTCAGTTGGACACCTCACCTATTAAGAGGTGCTAGGCTGCAGTAGGCAGAATGATGAAAGAATTCCATCAGAAAAGGCAGAGAGGTGTGGGAGGAAAACCCATCTCCTACTTTATCCACAGATGGTGGCATTGATAAAGGTGTCTTGCTTAAGCTACTGATGTGGATCTCAGTATCTAGCATGGATAAGCATCACCCGGAGCCTGTTAACAATACAGTTTTAGTGCCATCCCACCTGAGATTCCCCAGAAACTACTGTATCTTAAATGTTACAACAATCCAACTGACTCTGATGTAAATGGCTGTGGACTTTTTGAGGGTCCTGATCTAGTGGATAAGAGAGTCTTTAGGTGAAGCTGAGGATATCAAGTTTAAGCCTGGTCAGAAGAACGCAAGATAAATGTGAAGGTCTAAGAAGTCAGAAAGTTGAACTTTTCAATATTCCCAGTAATATCACATAAATACCCTTGATAAATTATTAGAGTCTGGAAGAAACATGAGAGAGAGAGAGAGAAAGAGAGAGATAGATATAGATAGATAATTTGATAGATAGGTAGATAGACGGGTAGAGATAGATAAGATGATAGATATGGATGGATAGATGACAGATGATAGGGAGAACAAACAAAAAACCTTATGAGGACTTATTTTAATATGTTAACAAAAAAGCATTTTTTTCTATACTGTCACAAATCTAATTTAACAAGTTACATATTTCATAGTTAATTTCCAAAATAAGTTTCCTCAAAGCATTACAGAAGGATCAGTGGTATTTATTGACCAGTATATGACATCAATTATGAATAGATTACAAATGAAAATATAATTGTGTGAAATTTAATACTATTATCTATTCAATTTGAAGTGAAGATTTCAACTGTTACTACCAGAATACTAAAGGATTATCTTTTCTTCAGCACAACACTCTACACTTGGAACTATTGTTTTACCACTATGTGTTGTTTCATTTTGTTTTTATCCATAGTAGGGCCTTCAATAGTTTTTTCAGCTGAAGAGTAAATATCACAAGTTTTTGTATTGTTGATACTTTAGCCATGATAATAATTCTTTTAAAGTAGGTATGCTGGGGACAAATTCTTTTTTTTTTTTTTTCCTTTTATCTGAGAATGTATGGATTTCCCCTTTAAATCCTGAAGGCTATTTTTACTGGATGTAGGATTCTGAGTCGACACTCTTTTCTTTTAGCACTTGAAAATTTTGTCATTTTCTGCTGACTTCCATAGGTTTCTTGCAAGAGACCCAGTGTCATTTAAATTGTTTTTCCTCTATAGATGTGATATTTTTTTCTGGCCACTTTAAATACTTTTTTTCTTTGTCTCTAGTTTTCAGAAGTTGGATTGTATTTTGATGTGGATTTCTTTGGGGTTATCATGTTTGGAATTTGTCTTGTTTTTGTATTTATAGGTTTAGGGGGAGCTTTAGCCAAATTTGGGAAGTTTTCAGCAATTATTTCTTCAAATACTTTTTAATCCTTACTTTTTTGTATTTTCCTAGAATTCCAAGGCACAAATGTTAGATCATCTGTTATAGTTCCATATATTCCTGAGGCTGTGTGGTTTTTTTGTATCTATTTTCTCCATGTTGCTGGGATTGTGTAATTTCTGTTTGTTTTATCTTTCACTAGATTTATTCTTTCCTCTGTTTCTTCCATTCAGCTGTTGAGCCCATATATTGAGTTTTTTAAAAATTATTATTTAAATTGCTATATTTCTCAGTTCTAACATTTCTATTTGGTTCTTTGATTTATTTGTCACATCATTATTTTAATTTTTTTACTCTTCTTTGGCAACATCATTCCCCTTATTTAGTTAGTTTTGTTTTTAATTTTCATGGATACCTAAAAGTAGTGCTTTTTTTTTTTTTTTTGAGTTGGAGTCTCCCTCTGTCGCCCAGACTGGAGTGCAGTGGCCGCTTTAGGCCACTGCAGCCTCGACCTGCTGGGCTCCGGCAATCTTTCCGCCTCAGCCTTCCAAGGAGCTGGAACTACAGGCACGCGCTACCACGCCTGGCTAATTTTTTGATTTATTGTAGAGATGAGGTCTCGCTTGCCCAGGCGGGTCTCGAACCCGCGGGCTCAGGCAATCTACTCACCTCAGCCTCCCAAAGGCACGGGATTACAGGCTGAGCTACCGAGCCCAGCTGGATTGACACTTTTATCATTAAAAATGTCCTTTTTGGTAGGGCACAGTGGCTCAGCCTGTAATCCAAGCACTTTGGGAGGTCGAGGCAAGAGGATGGCCTGAGCCCGGTTGTTTGAGACCAGCCTGGGCAACTTAGCAAGACCTCGTCTGTACAATAAATCACAAAAAAAAACTAGCCGGGCGTGATGGCATGCATCAGCTGCCTGGAAGACTGAGGTGGAAGGATCGCCTGAGGCCAGAAAATAGAGGCTGTGGTGGCCGTGAGCATGCCATTGCACTCCTTTTTTGTTTCTAGTAACAATTTTTGTCTCAAAGTCTACTTAGTCTGATATATACTTATTACCTCAGCTCTCTTTTGGTGGCTATTTGCATGATATCACTTTTTCCATCCCGGTACTTTCAACCTATTCGTGGCTGTGAATCTAACGTGAGATTCTTGAAAACAGCATTAGTCACATCATGTTGTTTTATCCATTCTGCCAATCTCTAAATTTTAGTATTTATTTTAACTTTTGAGTCAGGGTGTCACTCTGTCACCAAGTCTGGAGTGCAGTGGCATGATCACAGCTCACTGCAGCCTCCAATTCCTGGGCTCAGGCAATCCTTCCACTTCAGCCACCCTGGTAGCTGGGACTATAGGCACATGCCACCACACTTGGCTAATTTTTGGATTTTTGTAAAATAGGGTCTCACTGCATTGCCCAGGCTGGTCTTGAACTCCTGGGTTCAAGCAATCCTCCTGCCTAGATCTCCCAATACACTGGAATTACAGGCATGAAGCACCATGCCCGGCCAATCTCTGACTTTCAACTGGAGAGTTTAATCCATTTAAATTTAATGTATAATGTTTTACTACAATCATTGATAATGTCGAATTTACATTTTACTATGACACATCTTTTTTGTTCCTCAATTCCTCCATCACTGTCTTCTGTTAAAAATACATGTATACACCTATATTCTCTGCACCATTTTATCCCCTTGACATTTTCTTCACTGTATATTCTTGTTTTTTTAGTGGTTGCCCTGGAGATTAGCATTAACACCTCAATTTATAACAATCTAGTTTGGATTATTATCAATTAAATTTCAACAGTATATAAAAACTTTGCTCATATGTACCTCACCCCTCCTTAAGCTATTATTGCACAAATTACAACTTTATGCATTGCGTGCCCATCAACATAATTATTGCTTTATGTAGCTGTCTTTTAAATCAGACAGGAAACAGAGGAGTTACAATTAAAAAAGTAAATTAATACCATCCTTTCTGATGCTCTTGATTTCCTCAAGCAGGTTTGAATTATTGTCTAGTGACCTTTCACTTTTTAGCTGTAAAGATTCCCTTTAATGTCTCTCTTGTAGGGAAGGTCTGCTGGTGACAAATCTCTCAGGTTAAAAAAAAAGAAAATCTTGGAATTTCTTAATTTCTCATTCATTTTTTAAGGATAGTTTTGCCAAATATAAAATTCTTTGTTGACAGCCCTTTCCTTTTACTACACTGAATATGTCATCCTACCTCCTTCTGACCCCCATGGTCTCTGATAAGAAATCAGCTGTTAATATTACTCAGAATTCCTCTTACAATAAAAGATAAATTCTGCTCACAAAATTCTCTTTGTCTTTCTACTGTTTGATTATAATGTGTTGGCAAGGCACCGTTGGTGAATGCCTATAATCCCAGTACTTTGGGAGGCAGAAGCAACTGGATTGCCTAAGCCCAGGGTTTAAGACCAGCCTCGACAACTTGGCAAGACCTTGTCTCTACAATAAATAATAATTTTTTAAAATTAGCCAGGCATGGTGGCACGTGCCTGTACTTCCAGCTACTTGGAGGGCTGAAGTAAAAGGATCTCCTGAGACTAGCAAGTCAAGGCTGTGGTGGCCATGAGTATGCCACTGTACTCCAGCCTAGGCAACAGAGTGAGACTCCAACTCAGAAAAAAAAAAATTAGAATGTGTCTAGGAGTGGATCTCTTTGAATTTATGTTCCTTTGGAGTTAATTGAGCTTCTTTGATGTATAGATTAACATTTTCCATAAAATTTTGGAACTTTGAGGCCATTATTTCTGCAAGTATCTTTTCTTCTCCTTTCTTTTTCTCATCTTCTTCTGGGATTTGCATTATGACTATATTGGCTTGCTTGATGGTGTCCCACAGGTCTCTGAGCCTCTGTTAATTTTCCTTCATTCCTTTTTCCTTCCATTCCTCAGACTGGATAATCTCAGTTAACATCAGTTAGCTCAACTGGTTCATTAACTCTTTCTTTCTTTGCTCAAATCTGCTGGTATATTCTCTCATAAATTTTTCATTTCAATTATTCTGCCTTTCAACTCCAGAATTTCTACTTGGTTCCTTTTAATTATTCTGTTTTTACTATTATTCTCTGTATGGTGAGACATTGTTCTCATTCTTTCCTTTAGTTCTATCATCTGATTTCCTTTACCACTTTGATAATATTTAAAATATACTTAACGAATTTGTTTAGTAAGTTCAATGTCTGGAATTCCTCAGGGACAGTTTTTTGTTTTGGGGGGGTTTTTTTGAGTCAGCATCTCACTCTGTTGCCTGGGTTGGAGAACAGTGGCACATACACGGCTAGTGCAGCCTTGACCTGCTGGGCTCAGGCAATCCTTCTGCCTCAGCCTTCCAAGTAGCTGGAACCACAGGCATGCACCACCACGCCCAGATGATTTTTTGATTTATTGTAGATGGGTTTTCTCACCATGTTGCTCAGGCTGGTCTCAAACCCCTGAGCTCAGGCAGTCCTCTCATCCCCACCCCCAAAGTGCTGGGATTACAGGTGTGAGCCACCATGCCTGGCAGGGACAGTTTTTACTGTTTTTTCCCTCCTATCTATAGGCCATACTTTTTTGTTTCTTTGCGGGTCTCATGAATTTTTTTGGTTAAAAACTGAACATTTAAAATAATATAATGTGGCAATTCTGGAAATCAGGTTCTTGCCCCTCGTCAGGATTTGTTGTTGCTGCTACTTGTTTTAGCTGCTATAGCTAGTCCCCTACATACAAACGAGTTCCATTCTGAGTGTGTGTTCATAAGTTCAATTTGTTTGTAAGTCCAACAAGGTTAGCCTAAGTACCCAGCTAACACAATTGGCTATATAGTACTGTGCTTTATAATACTTTTCACATTGATAATACATAAAAAACATACATACAAAAGCACAACCACTTGTAGAGGATGTACACATGTGACAATGAATGCCAGGCACGTGAACTAACTTACGTGACTGGGCATGTGAATGCATGCTTGCATCTTTGAAAGTTTGCGACTTGAAGGTTCATGTGTAGGGGATTTGCCGTATTCCTTTTGTGACTTATTTGAGCTAATTCTGTAAGTTTAGTTAGTGGCTACCGACACCTTAGTAGTCAGCTAATGATTGAGTGGAGATTTCCTTAAATACCTAGAACTTCCTGGAACCAGTAAGTCTTCCAGTCTTTGCCAAAGGGCTCTGTGAGTATGCTGGAGAATGCCTTCCACACTTCGCCAGGCAACTGAAACCTCTCTCAGCCTTCATTTCCTGCTTGTGGGCATATCATAATTCTGCTGGATATTTAGGATGCTTTCAGTCTTTTACTATTAAAAACAATGATGCAGGCTGGGCATGGTGGCTCATGCCTATAATACCAGTACTTTGGGATGCCAAGGTGAGAGGATTGCCTGAGCCCACGGGTTCAAGACCACCCTGGACAACTTGGTGAGACCTCGTCTCTACAATAAATCAAAAAATTAGCCAGGCGTGATGGTGCCTGCCTGTAGTTCCAGCTATTTGGAAGGCTGAGGCAGAAGGATCACTTGAGCCCAGCAGGTCGAGGCTGCGGTGGACGTGAGTGTGCCACTGCACTCCAGCCTGGGTGACAGAGTGAGACTCCAACTCAAAAACAAAACCAACAAACAAAAAACCAATGCTGCAGAACATTATACTCAATGGTGAAGGACTGAACACTTTTCCTCTAAGATCAGCAACAAGACAAGAGTGCCCATTTTCATAACTTCTAGTCAACATAGTGCTGGAAGTTATAGCCAGAACAATTAAGCAAGAAAATGAAATAAAAGCTATCCAAGTAAAAAGTGAAGAAGCAAAATTTTCGCTGTTCACAAGTGATATTATTTTACACGCAACCTCCCCAAAGACTCCACAAAAATACTTAGAACTACAAAGGAATTCCACAAAGTACTAGGAAACAAAGTCAATACACAAAAAGCAGTTGCATTTGTACACACTAACAATGAATAATCTGGAAAGAAAGTTACAAAGACAATTCCATTTACAATGGCATAAAAAAGAATAAAATCTTAGGCATTAGCTTAATGAAAGAAGTGAACGACTTTTACAATAAAAATCACAAAACATTGCTGAAAGAAATCAAAGACATAAGGGAAACACATCCCAAGTTCATGGACTGGAAGAATTAATATTATTAAATTGCCAATACTACCCAAAACAATCTACAGATTCAATGCAATCTCTATCAAAATGCTAATTTTTTTTTTTTTTTTGCAGAAATAGAAAAACCCATCCTAACTTCATGTGGACATTCAAGGGACCCCAAATAGCCAAAACAATTGAGAAAGAAGAACCAAGCTGAGAACTCACTCTTCCTAATTTAATAACTTATTATAAAGCTACAGTAATTAAAACAGAATGGTACTGGCTAAGGTAGACATATAGACCAATGGAGCCCAGAAATAACCCCTCATATCTATGGTCAAATGATTTTTGACAAAGGAGGCAAGACCATTCAATGAGAAAAGAACACTCTTTTCAGCAAATAGTTCTGGGAAAACTGGATATCCACATGCAAAAGAATGATATTAGAACCTTACCTAATGTCACATACAAACATTAACTCAAAATGGATAAAGACCTAAATGTAAGACCTAAAGTGTTAAAACTCTTAGAAAAAAAATCTTAGGCAAAAGCTTCATGGTATTGGATTTGGCAATGATTTCTTGGCTATGACACCAAAGACATGAGCAACAAAAGAAAAAAATAGACAAATTGGACTTCATGAAAATTTAACATTTCTGTGCATCAATAGACACTATCAAGAGAGTTAAAAGGCAGCCTACAGAATCAGAGAAAATTTTTGCAAATCACATAACTGATAAGGGGTTAACACCCAGAATACATAGAGGACTCCTAAAATTCAATAACAAACAACCAATTCAAAAATGGACAAAGGACTTGAATAGAAGTCATACAAATGGCCACCACGCACATGAAAAGATGCCCAACATTATTAATCATTCAAGACATGCAAATTAAAACTGCAAAGATGCCACTGTACACCCATTAGAATGGCTACTATTAAAGCAAAATAGAAAATGACAAGTGTTAGCAAGGATATGGAGAAATTGAAACGCTCGTGCACTGTTGGTGGAGTGTAAAACGGTATAGCTACTGTGAAAAATAGCATAGCAGTTCCTCAAAAAATTAAAAATAGAATTAACATATGATCCAGCAATTTCACTTTGTGTATATATCCAAAAATATTGAAAGCAGAATCTTGAAGAGAGATCTGTACACCCACGTTGGTTGCTGCAATATTCACAATAGCTGAAATGTGGAAGCAACTCAAGTGTTCATCAGAGGATGAATGGATAACCAGAATGTGGTAGACAATGGAACCTTATCAGCATTAAAAAAGGAGAATTCTGGCACATGCTACAACGTAGATGAACCTTAAAGACATTACGCTAAGTGAAATAAGTCAGTCACACAAGAACACATACTGTATGATCACACTTATATGAGGTGCTCGGAGTAGTCAAATTCGTGGAGACAGAAGAGTGGTAGTCAGGGGCTGGGGGAGGATGGAATGGGGAGTTCGTACTTAATGGGTAGAGTTTCCATTTTACGAGATGAAGAGTTCTGGAGATGGATGGTGGTGATGGTCGCACGACATTATGCATGTACTGCCACTGAACTGTGTACTTAAAAATAGTGAAGATCGTCGGGCGTGGTGGCTGAGTTCTATAATTCCAGCACTTTGGGAGGCTGAAGTGAGAGGATTGACTGAGCCCACGGGTTCGAGACCAACCTGGGCAACCTGGCGAGACCTCATCTCTACAATAAATTTTTTAAAAATTAGCCAGGCATGGTGGCGTGTGCCTGTAGTTCCAGCTACTTGGAAGGCTGAGGCAGAAGGATCGCCTGAGCCCAGCAGGTAGAGGCCGCAGTGGCCATGAGCGTGCCATGGCACTCCAGCCTGGGTGACAGAGTGAGACTCCAACTCAAAAAAAAAAAAATAGTTAATATTGTAAATTTTGTGCTATGTGTATTTTACCACAGTAAAAAACTGGAAAAAAAAAGTCCAATGCTGCAATAAATATCTTTATTCTTCCACATATATGATAAATACTTGGCCACATAGTATGCAGATTCATAATTTTGATAGACATCCAAATTGCTTTTCTGGAGATTTTACCCGACATCCTGCCACAGGTATACCCAAGACTTCCTGTTTACCTGTAACTCATTGTCACTAGGTTCTCATATTTTTTTATGCTCTGTCAATTTGATGGGCAAAAAAAAAACTCCACCTGTCTTCTGATTGCAGTTTTAATTTGCACTCCTTTCATTACCAAGTAAGTTTAACATCTTTTCAAAGCTGTAAGAGCTGTTATGCTGTTTCCTATTTCCTCTTTAGCCCATCCACTCTCTGGTTTAAATAGGAACCCAGCCTGGGCATGGTGGCTCATGCCTGTAACCCCAGCACTTTGGGAAGCCAGGGCAAGAGGATTGTCTGAGTTCAGGAGTTCAAGACCAACCTGGGCAACATGGCGAGACCTCATCCCTACAATTTAAAAAAAAAAGAGGTGGGAATGATGTCATGTGCCTATGGTCTCAGTTACTTGGAAGGCTGAGGCAAAAGGAATGCCTGAGCCCAGCAGGTGGAAGCTTCAGCAGCTGCTGTGATCGTGTCGCTGCACTCCAGCCTGGACAACAGAGTAAGACTATGACTCAAAAAATAATTAACATAAAATAAAATAAATTAATAAAATGGAACCTAGCTGGAGTCAGGACTATGTTGCCCCATATGGCCAAGGAGGTTCTCAAAACCAATAGAGATGTGGGGTGCAGATCAAAGTGGGGGTGGGGGTGATGGGCCCCGCCTGATTGGCTCAAGTCTGAGGAAGAATTATCCAGCTTAAGACACAGGCTTTTGAACCACACAGACCTGTCTAGCGTCCTGTTTGGCTACAAACCCATGCTGTGACATTGGCCGTCACTTCACTTCTCTAGACTAGTTTCCTCTTCTGCAAAATGGAGATTTTAAAAAATAGAATCTGCTAGAAGGGGTTGTTGGGAGGGTGAAATAGGGCAATGCATGTAGGTACTTAGCAGAGGGTCTTGTCGATAACAAGTTCTGGCAAGTAGTCACAATTATTATGCTTACAACCAAGGAAACTGTGACCCCATTGTATCAGTCAGGGTTCTCCAGAGAAACAGAATCAATAGGACATATGCATGTATATATATACAAGTATATAGACACACATATATAGATGATAGACATAGATATAGATATAGATGATACAGGAGAAAGAGAGAGAGAGAGACTTATTTTAAGGAATTGGCTCACACGATAGTGGAAGCTAGCAAGTCCAAAATCTGAAGGGTGTGCCAGCAAGCTGGAGACCCAGGGAACAGCCAGGCTGCAATTCAAGTTTAAAGGCAGTCTGCTAGCAGAATTCCCTCTTGCTTAGGGGAAGTTAATATGGCTTTTTTTTTTTTTTTTTTTTTTTTGAGTTGGAGTCTCACTGTCGCCCAGACTGGAGTGCAGTGGCCACTCCCGGCCACCGCAGCCTCGACCTGCTGGGCTCCGGCGATCCTTCCGCCTCAGCCTTCCAAGTAGCTGGAACTACAGGTGCGCGCTACCACGCCCAGCTAATTTTTGATTTATTGTAGAGATGAGGTCTCGCCAAATTGCCCAGGCGGGTCTCGAACCCCCGGGCTCAGGCAATCCACTCACCTCAGCCTCCCAAAGGCGCAGGATTACAAGCTGAGCCACCGAGCCCGGCTAATATGGTTTTTTTTGAGTTGAAGTCTCACTGTCACCCAGGCTGGAATGCAGTGGCACATTTACGGCCACTGCAGCCTCAACCTGCTGGACTCAGGCAATCCTTCCAACTCAGCCTTCCAAGTAGCTGAAACCACAAGCACACACCACCATGCCCAGCTATATTTTTTTACTTATTGTAGAGATGAGGTCTCACCAAGTTGCCCTGGTTGGTCTCAAACCCCTGGGTTCAGAGGCAATCCTCTCGCCTCTGCCTCCCAAAATACTGGGATTGTAGGCATGAGCCACCATGGCAGGCTTTTTTATTTTTTTTTAATTTAGGCCTTCAGCTGATTCGATGAGACCCACCCACATTTTAGAGGATAGTCTGCTTTCTTCAGAGTCACTGATTTAAATGTTAATCTCATCCAAAA
>CAUYQG010231800.1:0-15983 GCA_963574415.1 Tarsius wallacei | reverse complement strand
CTGGTAATCATAGAATGGGCCATTCTATCCATTTGATTATTAAAATTCTCTTTTGCTTGGATCACCCTTTGGTGAGCATTCACATAGGACACAAATATCTTCATGTTGCTTTCCCATTTAGAGAGGTCTGTCCACGTATTTCCCCCCCAAATTTTCTTGTCATCAGTTTTCCAACCATGTTCCTCACAAGTCTCTGGCCGTCCAGCCAAACAATTGACCACATGGATCAGTACATAATCACACATCAGGCCACTTCTTTCATGTGAGCGTTTTAGTTCTGCCCACTGGGAGGTTTCCCCTTCACCACTCTCCTTCGGGGATCTCAGAGAGGGGCTGTAGTGCTTCAGCTGTCCACTTTCAGATGGTGCCTGCATATCGTTCAGAACCACCTGTATACTAGGCCCTAGTCATCTTTCCCTCTGTCAATTGATCATAGGACACTGAAGGTCATAGGTGAAGGCTGAGAGAGAGAAGGCAGTGCAACAGTAGTAGGACATTTAGGCCACTTCATGTAACTTACTTGTGCCTTCCAGGTCTGCTCAGGCCCAATCATGTATATACCACCACTTCCATATGATAACGAAATGTTGCTGGGCATGCCTAGCTTTCTGGCTTGGTGAATGAGATAAAACTCAGTTTATGATGGGCAGCATAGGTCCCATGGTAGTCTGGTGGCCTATAGTTAAGAACTTAATCTCCATTAAGGCCCAGCAGCAGGCCAAAAGCTGTTTCTCAAGAGGAGAACAGTTATCTGAGGATGATGGCAGCGCCTTGCTCCAAAATCCTAAAGGCCTGCACTGCAATTCATCTGTAGGGACCTGTCAAAGATTCCAAAGAGTATCCCTACCTGCCACTGACACTTCAAACATCACTGAATCTGCTGATCATATGACCCACGTGTCAGAGCAGCTCACACAGCATTCTGGACCTGTTGCAGAACCTTGTCTTTTTCTAAGCCTCACTCAAAACCAGCAACTTTTCAGGTCACCCAGTAGATGACCTAGGGGGACATACCGGAATGAGGAATATGTTGCATCCAAAATACAGAGCCACCTAGACATTGAGTCTCTTTTTTTGGAGGGATCAGATCCAACAACTTATCCTTTACCCAAGGAGGAATATATTAACATGCCCCACACCACTAGACCCCAAGAAATTTCACTGAAGTAGAAGGCCCTGGATTTTTAGTCAGATTTATTTCCCACCCTCTAACATGCAAACATTTTACCAGTAGATCTAAGTAGGTGTTACTTCTTGATCCAATCAGCCTAATATCATCACTGTCATGGGACCAGTTTGTTATCTTATGAAAGCGAAAGGCAACCAAGATCCCTGTGAGCTAAATTATGACATAGGGCTGGAGAGGTGGCACCGCTGAGGTAGGATAGTGAAGATGTATTGCTGGCCCTGCCTGCTGAAAGCAAACTGCTTCTGGTGGGTCTTATGGACAGGTATGGAGAAAAAGGTATTTGCCAGATCCATAGCTGTATATCAGTTACCAGGAGACATACTGATTTTTCTCAAACAATGAAGCCATATCTAGTACAGAAGCTGCCATTGGAGTCACCATCTGGTTAAGATTACAATAATCTAATCTACTGTCAGTGTTCTATTTTCTGCGCAGGCCAAGTGGATGAGTTGAGTGGGGAGGTAGTGGGAGTTACCACCCCTGCATCTTTCAAGACCTTGATAGTGGCACTAATCTCGGCAATCCCTCCAAGAATGTGGTATTATTTTTGGTTTTCCTGGGTAGGGGCAGTTCTCATGGCTTCCACTGTCCTTTCCTACCATAATAGCCCCCGCTCCACAAGACAGGAAACCATTGTGGGGGTTCTGCCACCTACTGAGTCTATCTTGGCAATGATAGATTCTGGAACTGAAAAGATAACCACAGAATGAGTTCAGAGGGGCCCACTGGGCCCACTTTGAGACAGGCCTGAGCTAAAACCCCATTGATCACTTGATTTTCAGGCGCTCCTGCTTTGGCTGGCAGACCAGAGCGATGTTTTGGGTCTCTTGGAATTAGAGGCAGTCCAGAGCCAATGTCTAGTAGTCTCTGAAAGTCTGGTTATTTCTTTTTCCCTAATGCAGTTACTCTGATAAAAAGCTGTAGGTCCCTTGGGGAAAGCTGAGAGAAAGATCAACAGCATAAATTTGTGGCAAGGTACCAAGATGCTTCCTCAAGGAAAACTGGTCTCCTCTTCATTTAGGGTGTTCTGTGTCTATAAATGGCTCAAGGCTGATAATTAATGGAGGGGTCATGACTCTGTTTTTCATGATTCAGATTAAACTTTTGTTTACTTGACTTAGAATGTTTCTACTTATACAGGTAAAGTAAAAATTTAGGAACTCCTAGAAACACCATGATGCAGACTCAGGAGAGCTCATGTGTAGTTCCCATCTGAAAACCAGTAAGCTTAAAAGCCAATGTTTTAGTTTGAGTCTGAAGAGAGGAAAAGACATGTTCCAGGCAAAGGAGTCCAGTTGAAGTTCTCTTGTATTTGAGAGAGGGTCACCCTTTTTGTTTATTCAAGACCATCTTCTTGGATGAGAATCACTCACTTTAGGGCAGGCAATCTGCTTTACTCAGGCTACCAAGTAAAATGTTTAACAAATGTTAATCTCCAAAAAACATCCTCACATATACACCCAGAACAATGTTTCACCAAATAACTGGGCAACCTATGGCACAGTCAAGTTGATTCATAAAATTAACCACCACAGGAAGTCAAAGCAGAATGACCCAGCAATCTTAACAAATTGCAGCTCCTTATGTTACTTTTTCAAATTTCACGTATACATATGACCATATGACCATGCTGAAAGGCTCATGCAAGTAAGGAGCCTTGAAGTTAAGCTTCATTAGTTTCCAGGCACTGAGTAACCTAGATTGTGAACTTACATACATAGTACTACACAGTGTCAAAAGAAAACACCACAACGCTATTATACGGCACTTTTTCTTCTAAAGTATAGGTTTTGTCTAGAATTCCCAATACACGGGATTGTCCATCCCAAGAATCATTACTCTCACCACAGAGCCTAGGACTTCCATACCCATGGTGGATGGATATTTGACTATATCAATTGTTCCTCATTTTGTATAAGTCATCAAAATAATTGCTATAAACCTCTCTATTCCACTTCAAACAAATATCATCTCTTGAGGTTTTTGGACAATACTAGATTCTGATCTCTAGCAGAAAAAAAAAAGATACTCTTATTGTCACTTGAGATTTTAATTGGTTGGAGAATTTTCTACTGCACCATAGGACATATTATATAATTTTCAGCTCTTTAGTTAAGCCTGATTTTATGCTTAAAGTAAAAATAATTCATAATTTTATATTTTCCTTCTTCAAGAAACAAGTTTATACAATTTCCACAAGATCAACTATCAAGGTACTAGAAGCCTTGATGCCCATAATGCAAAGTCCTACATGAAATCAATACCAAGTACAGCATTGAACTAGAAAGTCTCATGTTCCAAAGGCTTCCAAGGGTCCTAACTTTGCAAGCCACCTCAAGGAGAAAGTGGGGGAAAGAATATGTTTATTCATTATGTACATTAGGGATAACTGGAAGGGAGATTTCTTTTCCTTTTAAATTCTACTAGATGGAGATGTTCATGACCTAGGAGTCCCAATAGCGCTATTAGAACACCAAAAACTCTGAATTGCATTCCAGTCCTCATATTTTCAGTAGAAAGTGTGACTTGGAAAAAAGGGTTACAGGATAAAATCTCCTGAGGAGATTCCAAAACAGGATACAAAATAATCTCTCTTTTAATCCTCTACAATCTGTATAAGACGACCTTCTCCCTTTCCAACAATGTTCTCATCCCACAAGAAGGTACTACCTAGGGCACTTAAATATTTCCACCCTGTTTTCCTCTTTCATGCTCCAGAATCCTAAGAAAAAAGAGAAAAAATTAAATGAGTATAGGACACAAAGAGACAGGTAGAAGTGTTAGAAGTAGTTTATATTAGAAGTAGTTCATTATTATTTCTATTATTATTATTATTATTATTATTATTATTATTATTTGAGTCAGGGCTTCACTTTGTTGCCCAGACTGGAGTATAGTGGCACAATCATGCAATCATGGCTCAACACAGCTTCCAACTCCTGGGATCACGTGATCTTTCCACCTCAGCCTCTCAAGTAGCTGGGACTACAAACACATACCACAATGCCCAGCTAATTTTTTTTTAATTTTTTTTTTTTGTAGAGACAAAGCCTTGCTATGTCACCCAGACTGGTCTCAAACATCAGGGCTAAAGCAATCCTCCCACCTCGGCCTCCCAACATGCTGGAATTACGGGCATGTGGTACCATGCCTGGCCTAGAAGTAGCATCAAAAAATAAATTTTTATTTTTTGGTGAAAAAGTTCTTAAAACTAGATTCTAGTCTGTTTCTCTTTCTCAAAACTATTTCAACTACTTTGCCAAATTAACCAATATTTTTCATTCCTTTTCTAAAATGCAAGACTGAAGCCCAAGTACACCAAAAAGAATATGTCTCCCCGGACATGTAAGGCTGCATTCTGTTACATCCAGATACTTCTCTTCCTAATTGGCTAGGTCATATGAATATCAAGAATCGCTTTGTGGTATGTTTTCACTATTCTAATTGCTTTTTTGAGTTAAAAAAAATTGTAAGCTGATGCAGTATATGTGAGAAAATAAAGAGTTGTCATTTTAATAAAATTTAAGCTAAATGCTGTGGTAAAGTCTAGATAAGTGCAGTTGCTAAAAAAAATTTGATGTCAAAGTAAGTGTCGGTGAGATAAGTATAAAAGATTGGGGAAAAGCATACAAATCTCAAGGGATACTACACTAAGATTGCTTGACAAGTATCTCTAAACTTCTTTTCAGTTTTCAAGAAACCAAAACTGGAAATTGTAGATAATGCATTATGGCCATGGTTGAATCAAAAAAGACAACTTAGACTATCAATAAGTAGATCCACATTTTAAGAAACTAAAACGAGGCCTTAACCCAACTTGGAAATATTGGTAGAAGCATGTACATTTTCAGGTTTTAATCTAAAATAAAATGTTAATTTATCATTTTGAATGATTCCTCACTTCGACCCTGTAAACTGAGTGACTGATTATGATTCTCAAGGCCCTTTTACTACATAATCACTTACATGCTCACCTTCCAAATGCTATGTTCATTAGTTTGCCAATGCTGACGCAATGAACTCTAAAGTCAGTGGTCTAGCAAGTCTACACAATTTTACCAAACTAAAGTTCTATCTTTATTTTCTGGGTTTTTATCTTTAGCCCAACTACATTTATTATTATCTAAACACATTTATTATTATCTGATTTTAAGCTCATGCTTAAATCATTACCTGCTGGGCTCAGGCAATCCTTCCGCCTTAGCCTTCCAAGTAGCTGGAACTACAGACACATGCCACCATACCCAGCTAGTTTTTGTGATTTATTGTAGAGATGGGGTCTCACCAAGTTGCCCAGGCTGGTCTCGAAACCCTGGGCTCAGGCAATCCTCTCACCTTGGCCTCCCAAAGTGCTGGGATTACAGGTTGAGCCACTGAGCTGGTTAGACTCTTTAATAGGAAGGGAAGGGTAGAGGGAGAAAGCAAAGGAGGGAGAGAGAGAAGAAAGAAAGAAAGGAACAGTGGGATAGAGAGAGGAAGGAAGGAAGGACTGGATTGACCTTTGGAGGGGAAGGCTTCAGTGGCAGGCTGAGGCAGTAATGATGTCATTCCATTACAGGGGCTCCCAGGGCATCTGTCCTCCCACTTACCACATATATCAAAATCTATGGATTTACAGTGGTGTGCTAAAATGCTATTCAATATGTCAAATACAGGGAATACATCAACACATGAAACAGTATAAATAAAATCAATCATGTGGAAGAAAACAGATTTCTTTTTTTTTTTTTTTTTTGAGTCGGAGTCTCACTCCATCGCCCAGGCTGGAGTGCAGTGGCATGCTCACGGCCATCCCACGTCGACCTGCTGGACACAGGTGATTCTTCCACCTCAGCCTTCCAAGTGGCCGGAACTACAGGTGTGCACTACCACACCTGGCTAATTTTGTGTTTGTGTGTATGTGATTTATTGTAGAGATGCGGTCTCACCAAGTTGCCCAGGCTGGCCTTGAACCCCTGGGCTCAGGCAATCCTCTCACCTCAGCCTCACAAAGTGCTAGGATTACAGACTTGAACCACTGGGCCTGGCCAAGAAAGCAGATTTCAAAAAATACCATAAATAAAACATATCCAACTAGCTTTAAAAAGGATAGACATAAGTTATGAGTGATGTAGATAGCTTAATATTCATTTGACTCTTATTCTACACATGTTCTTAAGTTTTGGGCTTTTTTTTTAAAACTAGGGAGCCTCACTGTCGCCCAGACTGGCACAATCACAGCTCACCACAGCCTTGACCTCCCGGGCTCAGGCTTTCCCTTCCACTTCCGAGTAGCTGGGACTACAAGTGCACACCACCACACCTGGCTAATTATTTGACTTTTTTAGAGACGAGGTCTCACTATGTTGTCTAGGCTGGTCTCAAACTCCTGGGCTCAAGCAATTCTCCCACCTCCCAAAGTGCTAGAATTTATAGGCCTGAACCACCATGCCCTGCTATTTTCTTAAGTTCACAATAAATAAAAAAGTATACACATATATAAAATATTCTACAAAAGGAGATCAGTTGTAAAGGGAATTAGGAGGAACTAAAGAACTCTGGATTGGGAAGGAAAAAACAGGACCCTCTAGTAGTTGACAATCTGTCAAGCCCCTACCAAGAAATTCTAGAACAACCAGTGGACTATGTGATTTCAGGACAATTAAGTCTTGAAGTTTTTATCCTCTTCCCTTTTTCCTCACTCCTGACCCAAGAGAGAACGAATCATTTGATTATTTTTCCATGTAGGCATTACTTTCCTGCCCCTCGTTTTATTTTTTTTAATCAATTTGGTAAAGCTGTTTCTAAAAAATGACAGTGTCCCAAAGGAGTTGGAAACTTGTGTCCATGCAAAAAAAACGGCACAAGGCTATTTATAGTAGCTTGATTCATAATTGCCCAAACTTGGAAGTAACCAAGATGCCCTCCAGTGGGTGAGTGGATAAGCTGGGGTACATCCAGACAAGGGAATGATATTCAGTGCTAAAAAGAAATGAACTATCAAGCCATTAAAATATAAGGAGGAAACTTAAATGCATAATACTCAGTGAAAGAAACAAAGTTGAAAAGGTACATACTGCTGTTTGATTACAGCTATAGGACATTCTGGGCCAGAACAAAATATGAAGACAGCAAAAACATCAGTAATTGCCATGGGTTGGAGGGAGGGAGGTATGAATAGGTGGAGCACAGAGGATTGTTAGGGTAGTGAAACTACTCTGTATGATACTATAATAACAGATATGTGTCATTATACATTTGCACAAACCTACACAATGTACTACACCAAGAGTGACCCCTAATGTAAACTATGAACTTTGGGTGATAATGGTTTGTCATTATCAACTGCAACAAATGTACCATGCTGGTGTGGGATGTGGACAACGGGGGAGGGTATGCATGTGGGGGCAGGGAGTATATGGGGAGTCTCTGTATCTTCCTCTCAATTTTGCTGTGAGCCTAAAACTGCTCTAAGAAAGTCTTTTTTAAAAAAATGACAGTGTTATAAAAATTTCTAAGCTAGAAAAGACCTTGAGTGATTATCTTCCATCTCCCTATTTTAGACAGCATCACAATAATGTCATCCCAGGCAGATGAAGAGCTATGTTATTTTTAAAACCTCCAGAGAAGATTCTACAACCTCCCAACATTAACAACTCTCACTGTCAGGAAATTCTTCCATCTATAATCTAAGTCTCTCATGCTGCTGTTCAAATCAGTTTCCACTCTGAAGAGCTGAGTCGATATTGAGAACAGCTGGTCTTCAGTCTCTATGTAGAAATTCTTCATTTACTGACACTGAAATGTAATGAGATTGAATTTTTTTGTGTAGCTTTGATTTAGTTCTTAGCTTATATCCTTGTCCAGGCTGATTAACCCCAGTTCCCCAGTCTACCCAGAGAGTTCATTCATATCCTTACCTATATTCCCACTTCACTTTGTAAGTATCTCTACTAGAGCATTATCACAATTTAGTGTAATTATATGTTGACTATCTCCCCACACCTCATTTCGTATTGTTCGTGTGCCTATCTCTGTGACTGATATGTAATAGGTCCTCAATAAATGACTGTCAAAAGAATGAATGAATTAAATGGCATCCAGATAAACTATTTTCTTCTACCCATTCAGTCATGGTTATGGCTATCCTCTGTCAATTAAATTTCTTTTGATAACAAGCTACAGAAATCAACTTGACTAGTATGAGCAAAAAAAAAAAAAAATAGAATGTATTGGAAGAATACTGGACTATCTTACTTAGCTAAGGAAGGATTAAACCAAGGCTCAGTAAGATTGGGAACTATTTCTCTTGCAGGTAGGTTGTGGGCCTTCTTTCCAGAGTAGTACAGTGTGTCTCAGCAACTAACAGTTTTCAAATTACACTGCATCTCCTCTTGCAACATTTCTAGTTCACAAGAGAGACAAACTGATTGGCCCAGCTTGAGTCAAGTGACAGACCTGTACCAATTAGCCATGGTTCACGGGACAGAGATGGCGAATGTGGACAAGCTGTCAGGGCAGAGGCCAGCAGAGGACATGTCTGCATGACGGCAGCTCCTCAGAAAAGGGAAACAATGCATTGTGGAGCCACCACAAGAGATGCCTACTATAAACAACTGCTGATCCCTCAGGCCCACTGTCACTGTTGAGTTCTTGTGAGGATGTTGTAGAGCTAAATAAACACAGTAATTAATTTTTTTTTTCCTTTTTTTGGTTTGACTATTTCTCTTTAGGCCCTCGGGTACCAAGATGTAAGAGGATAAAAATCTGTCTTACTGAGTTGAAATGTAAATTTCCTTTGAACTATGGATCAGTGCTTGAGCTAACGATAAATATTATCACAAGATTTACAGCATGCAGGAAAATCTTTCTTTCAGGAATCCAGTACACTTTATATATAATTGAGTTGGTAGCAGACACATGCCTGAGATACTGAATTGTAAAGAGCAGAAAGGTCACAGCATGGCCAAGGCCCCAAGCACCCCACTAACGGGCTCAGTATGTCTGCAGCATTCTGTCCTAGAGTTTCCTCATGAGGACAAATGCCAAGAAGACATTGGAGAGAGGAAGGAACAATTGGTCAGCGACATAATATTAATAAAATAAAAATAATAGTAACATTAATAAAAATGATTTAGCAGTTTTTTATTTAAGTCAAATTCTTTCATATCTCTTATCTCATTTTGTATTAGAATTAAACACCCACAATAGATTTAAATGACCACAAAAAAATTCTTTGTAGCTCTTTTCATGAAAAGGAGAACTTAATTTCTCTAGCCCTTGAATGTGATCTGACATTGAGGCTTGGTTTGATTGAATGATGAGAAAATGACTTTGTGTGAATTTCCAAACCTTTGTGGATAAGACAAATAAAGAACTGGAGCTCATGTGGAGGCTCCTATATTTAGAGGTGTTTGTTGCATTGAAATAGGTAACCATGCCAGGCGTGGTGGCTCATGCTTGTAATTCCAGCACTTAGAAGGCTGAGGAAGTTCTTGAACTCGGGAGTTCAAGAACAGCCTGGGTAATATAGCAAGACCTCATCTCTGCAAAAATAAAAAAATCAAATTAACTAGGCCTGGTGGTGCACTCCTGTAGCCCTGACTCTTTGGGAGATTGAGATGGGAGAATTGCCTAAGTCCAAGAAGTTAAGGCTGCAGTGAGCTGTGATCATGCAATTGAATTCCAGTCTGGGTGACAGAGCAAAACCCCAACTCAAAAAATATACATTTTAAAAAATATATTAGGTAATCTATACATCTTCCAAAACCAGGGACCCATTGCTTTTTATTTAGTTTGGTACACATCTATATCTTCTTCCTTCAAAATAATTTTATTTAGCATACCTATATCTATCTGTCTGCCTATCTATCCATCCATCCATCCATCTATTTATCTATCTATGAAACACACCAAATTTATAAACAAGGCAAACTTGGTTTCCTAACATTTTGGAATAATTTTTATACTTAGAATTCGGCTAATCCAGGAATGTTCTCCAGGTTAAGACGTTCAGGCATTCTATTAAATCTTCCTTAAAATGTGAGATCATTTTCAAAATTTGAGCTACTCTTTTTTGCATCATTTACTGAAAGAACTAAACATATGTTTCAGGTTTCCGGTTCTGTGCTCCTGAGTGAGTTACCTGAACGTTAACTGGTAGTTGAAATCTATGGGCCATCTCCCTGGATGTGGAGATTTGGCTCTGCTGCACTCATCTCCCTTGACTTCCTGATTTGAAGATCTGTCACAGGCTCCTGCTGTGAGATCCTCTTTATTCTGTTTTCCTTTTATCTTTACCCAGAGACTTTCAAGAATTCTTCTTTGTTCCTCCATTTCCATAGTTACTTTGGTATTTGAATATCTTCCTATGTCTTATTCCACTAGAAAGAGAAGTTTGTGGATGCTTAGTCTGAATATAGGATGAGAGCTGGGATATTTAATAATTAGCACCAAAGGCTGCCTGGAAATTCCCACAGCTGGCCACATCATATACCCTTCTGTACTCATTATTTTTACTACATTTTTGGCAATATTCTGCTTCTCAAAAACTGAACAAATCAGTTTCTTGCCTAAAAAAAAAACCATTATCTTCATTTTGTATGGCTCCATTTTTTATTTTTGTAATCTGATATCTTTATTGTTATGTCAGTTTCCAGTTTCTGATTTTCTTTTATCTCACAATAATTACTTGACTTTCTATACCTCATTTACACTATTCCCCTTTCTCTAAATTTAGCTTCTCTTTTACTCTGAAAAAGGACTGTGATCATCCTGATAAACAGTAGACAAAAAAACTAAACTCTCTGGAGCAAGAGTTAGAACATATTTTAAGAGAGTCCTTCAATACCTCGTATTTCTCTAGGCACCAGCACACCATAGAATCAGCTGCCCCCATTCATATCCACCACCTGCCACTCCAAGAGAACTAATGGCGCCCTGAAATGAAGGAAGGGAGGTGCTTCATGATAAAACTGGGATGATATTGACTAAGGATATCAAAAAGAAATTCTTCTAATACTTTTTATATAGAGTTTACATTGGGAAAACAATAGCAAAACACACACACACACACACACAACGTGGAGCATTTGATTCCATTAATCAAAAAGCACTTATTGAGCACCTTGATAATGCAGCTCACATCTGCATGCCTCAATTTCCAATGTGCCTCCCATAAATTATCTCATATGTGAGGAATGTAGGCAGATAATAAATGAGTTATTGCATATGAAACACTTTAACTGAATACACTATAACTCATGTAAGAAAAAATATTTTTTTCTTCTACACATAAGCAAATGGGGTCTCAAAAAAAATTGAGAGACTGCCTGATCTGATACACCTGACCTCCAAAAAGCTGCTTTCCTGTGAGTCTCCTCTGTGCAAGGCAGAGGGATATATGGAAACCTCTGATTTGGAAGAGTTTATAAATCCATTGTGGAGAAATGTTATACACATAAAAGAACAAATAACATGATGATGATGATGACGATGATGGCGACAGTGAACGCTTACACCGTGCTTACCCTAAGCCAGGCATTGCTTTACATACAGTGACTCGTTTAATCCTCTCGGCGATCTTTTAAGATCGGCATTATGAGATCATTAAGGCTCAGAGAGATTCAGTTACTTGCCTGAAGTCACCAGGAGAGTAAGTGGTAGGATTTGAAATCATTTGAAGTCTGAATTCGAAGTCAGCTGCCTAGCTCCAGGGTCTATGTTTGACTACTACACTCTACTGCTTTTCTGCAAAACAGTATATGGGAATACATTCCATATTCGTGATATAATGAGTGTGCTAGATTGTCAGGATTAGACTGGGAAAAAAAGAGACGATCATTAGGCTCACCAAAAGACTAGAACAGAAATTTGGGGTAAGATATGTTTAACTGGAAGGAGCTAAGAAATGTGAAAGGTAGGGAGAAAAAAGGAAAATATCTGCTCTATGTTTTCAGAAACTGCCAGTGGTACCAGTCTGGCTAAAGCAGAGGATTTGTGAAGTGGCATAATGGAAATTAAGACTGGGGTGTTAGGTGCGAATAAGTTGTGGTTTGTCTGCAATGAAAAGCCAAGTCTGGACTCAGTAATAAATAACGAGAAACCCTAAAGGTTTTTCAGTCAGGGGCTAAAGTTCTCAAAAATGTGTTTTCCTGTGACAAACAGATAAGGGTGGGGAAGGCACGAGACCTACAAGGAGCAGTTCAATAGCTACTGCACTAGTTTCCATGGCGGTGGCAAGAGGTCACCGGGCTTGGGCCAGAGTGACGTGGAACGGGAAGAAAAGGGACAGAGAGGCTATCACTGACATGACTCACTGAGGATTAACAGGACATGGTGACTGACAGGATGGGGAAAACAAGGGATTTCAAAGGTGACTCGAAGCTTCCAAGTGTGTGTGAATAAGGAAGTAACAATGCCACTTATATAAACAGGGATGTTCAGAAAGGAGCTGATTTGGACATACTAACTCTGGAGTGACAGAATGACATTCAAGTTGGAACACTGAGAGCTGATTAACGCATATTAACACATATTTACTGAACCCCTTCTTTGTATTCAGGCAATGTACTTGAGACTGGGGATATTCCTGTATCAAGACAAAGCCCCTCCCCTCACAAAGCTTATAGTTGGCAGTTAGGCGATAAGGCAGATTAGAAGAAAGCCAACCAACCTACTAGATGTGGTGGCTAGAACCAGGATGATGGTGTCTCTCTCTCTTTCTCGCTCTCTCGGTGGAGCTCTTTTTATACTTAACCTTTAAGAGATTCAATTATTTCTATTCAGTCTCTGACCCCATTGAATGAATTACTATGCACAGCTGTTTTTCTTCACAGAGAATTAAAATTTTTAAATGTTTATTTAGGAACTCTAAAGAGACAGGGAGGTATTCCAAGCCAAGCACTTGCTGGGGTTTGCTCATGAAAGGAATGATCTATCAGGCTCCCAGTCAGGGCCCACATCAACAAGAAGAGAACAAAATTTTGCACAACAACCTGTTTGCTGATGGATAACACTCAGCTCCTGATATTGGCATGCAGCCCTCAGGCAGATGACAACTATTTGTAGCACACACCTGTGCATGTCACTTGGGCCTGGTGCTTAATGTTAGAACAGAAAAATTAGGGCATCCACTGTTTTTAGTGTAGAGGTGCCCATGGGCTAGATATGGCCCATGGGCCTGTTTTGTGTGCCTACACAGGATTTTTTAAAACCTTGAGACAATATTTAAAATTCAGATTTGGAATTCAGAGGTATCATATAAAACTCAAGATTTCCAGCTGATGACCATGCATGGTGGCTCACACCTGTTATCCCAGTGCTTTGGGCGGGAAAGGTGGGAGAATTGCTTGAGGCCAAAAACTTGAGACCAAGTTAGGCAATTTAAGGAGACCTTCGTCTCTACAAAAAAATAAAAATGAAATAGACAGTGTGGGCCGGGCTTGGTGGCTCAGCCTGTAATCCCAGCACTTTGGAAGGCCGAGGCGAGTGAATTGCCTGAGCCCACAGGTTTGAGACCCACCAGGGCAACTTGGCGAGACCTCGCCTCTACAATAAATCAAAAATTAGCTGGGCATGGTAGCGCGCGCCTGTAGTTCCAGCTGATTGGAAGGCTGAGGCAGAAGGATCACCAGAGTGTGCCACTGCACTCCAGTCTGGGCAACAGAGTGAGACTCCAACTGAAAAAAGAAAAAAGAAAAAAAGAAATAGTGTGGCACGCACCTGTAGTCCTAGCTACTGAAAAGGCTGAGGTGGGAGGATTGTTTGAGGCCAGGAGTTTGAGGCCACAGTGAGCTATGAGCATGCCACTGCACTTCAACCTGGGTGACAAAGTGAGATCCAGCCTCTAAAAAATAAAATAAAATATAGATTTCACCAGGTGTGATGACTCATGCCTGTTATTCCTGCACTTTGGGAGGTAGAGGCCAGAGGATTGCCTGAGCCCAGGGGTTCGAGACCAGGCTGGGCAACATGGTGAGCCTTCATCTCTACAATAAATCAAACAAATTAGCTAGGCATGGGTGGCGCACACCTGTGGTTCCTGCTACTTGGAAAGCTGGGATGGAAGGATCGCCTGAGCCCAGAAGGTCGAGGCTGCAGTGACCATGAGCATGCCACTGCACTCCAACCTGGGCAACAGAGTGAGACGTCAACTCAAATAAATAAATAAACAAAAAAGTAAAATAATTTTTTAAAAAAAGATTTTCAGTTTCTCCTGAAAAATCAGAATATGTGTATAAAAATACAGAATAATGTATAATAATACATCAACGTTGGGTCTGCTTCTCTGGCTGGCAATATTGGACTGGAGTTAAGTTAGATCTGCGTCCTTTTAGACACAGTCCATACTCCTCGCACAACAAATACTTGAAGTACCTTACCCCTGATGGTCTTTGTATGGCTCCTCTGGTATTTGAACTTGCAACCTCTCAAATGTGTAGTTCTCTAGGGAAGTTCAGCAGAGGTGCCTGACTGTGAGTGGTAGTGGACCAAAGAACTGTAGCTCCATCTGACATATTAGAAGGAATAAAAAAATGAAAAAGAACCAATAAGGTGCTCTCACAGGAGAAAGATGCCTTGGCCATTGGCAGTGACACCTTGGGCATGCAATTTACATTTTCTGAAACTGAATTGATTTGTAAATTGAAAATAATAGGGATCCAGCAATGCTATTACTGAGTATATACCCCAAGGAAATAAAATCAGTATGTTGGAGAGATGTCTGCACTCCCATGTTCAAACCAGCATTGTTTACAATAGCCAGGATAGGGAATCAACCTAAGTGTCCTTCAGTGAACGAATGGATAAAGACAACGTGGTGTATACACACACAATGGACACTATTTAGCCTTAAAAAAGAAGGAAATCCTGTCACTTACAGCAATAAGGATGAACCTGGAGGACAGTAAGTGAAATAAGCCAGGCACCAAAAGACAAATTGCACATGATCTCATATGTGGAATCAAAAAAAAAAAAATTGAACGCATAAAAGTAGAGAGTAGAATGGTGGTTAACAGAAGTCGGGGGGGCGGGGGGGTTAAGGTTGGGAAGATGTTGGTTCAAGGATTCAAAATTTCAGTTAGGTAGGAGGAATAAATTCAAGAGATCTATTGTACAATCTGGTGACTATAGTTAATAAGGTATTGTGTTCTTGAAAACTGCTAAAAGAGTAGATTTTAGGTATTCTCAACACAAAAAAATGATAAAGATGTGAGGTAATACATATGCTAATTAGCCTTATTTAGTCATTTCACAGTGTATACTTTTTTTTGTTTTGTTTTTTGCATTGGAATCTCATTCCATTGCCCAGGCGGGCATGCAGTGGCATGCTCACAGCCACCAAAGCCTCGACCTGCTGGGCTCGGGTGACCCTTCTGCCTCAGCCTTCTAAGTTGCTGGTATGCGCCATCACCCCCAGCAAATTTTTCTTGATTTATTGTAGAGATGAGGTCTTGCCAAGTTGCCCAGGCTGGTCTCAAACCCATGGGCTCCGGGCAATCCTCTCACCTCGGCCTCCCAAAGTGCTGGGATTATAGGTGTGAGCCACCACGCCCAGCCCACAGTGTATACATTTCAAAATGATGTGCTGTACCTGATCAATACATACAATTGTTGTCAATTCAAACTTCTTTTACAAAATTAACAGAATCTGCTCTGCCAGAATTGTTGAAGCCATTAAATGAGATCATGCTACATGAAAACCTTAGTATGGTGTCTGGCATTAATAACTGCTAAGCAAATCAAAATAATTATTTTTTTAATGTTTTACTGTTTATTCTGCTGAGCATTTAACTTAAATAGTTGTGTATCCATC